>CM020504.1:26344204-26384204 GCA_009823395.1 Thamnaconus septentrionalis | reverse complement strand
GGAGTGAAGGGAGGCCAATAGCAACGTGCACGTGCTGCTTGTACAAACCAGCAAACCACATGGTTGTTCAGCAGCCTGCAGCCTCGCTGGCTGGCTGGCTGGCTGGCTGGCTGGCCAGCAGATGGTTTGCTCAGATTAACAGCTTTAGATTAGATTAGCTCCAATACTTTGCTTTGCGCCTGTTAGCTGACTGTTTGACTGACGGGCTACAAACTCCAGTAGAATTGTCACATGCTTTGCTGTCAGATATGGTCCACCTCATATGAATGGGATATTGTCCTGTGGATGTATTGCAGTGGCAGACGGCACTCTGAGCCTCAGGCAGCCAGGCAGGTTGCCTTGTCTGAGGTAGTTGGGGCAGAATAACTCACGGTCCCCCAGATTAAATGTGGAGAAGAACTATAACTAGTTTGTTGAGATGATTTTACTCCTGCTTGCCCCGAGGCAACGGGTCAATATCTTGTGTTGGATATCTGTTTATTTCAGGCTTGTGTTATATATTTCAGCGGCTTAAAGGTTTGCATACTTTAACGTTAACTAGGCAAAAAAACAACAACAAAAAAAACGCAGTTAGCAGATATTTTTGTTTTGCATCAGTTGGCACCTGGTGATTAATGGTGGCCTGAAATGGAAGCAGTTCAAATGTTCCCATCTAAGTATACCCTCCACCCCCCCCCCCCCCCCCTCCAATGCATGTTTGAACCCAGCTAGGAACCTCCTGACCCACATCTATGTTCACCACACGGCCTCCTGGTCTGCTTGTACTCGAGTGCTTCTGCTGGGTGGGACATTGGGCTGGTCACATGACACATCTGAAACACCGTCATTGTTACTACAAAAAATAGCAACAAAAAAAAAAACATAGCAAACTGTAAAGTTGAGAAAAATGTTCCTAAAACGTACGGGGTCACGTGACCAGTTCACTGACCAGTGAAAATGGCGCGTGATGATTGGACGGAGACAGAATGTGGTTTTACAAGTGATGAAGGAGGAAAATACAACAAGCATTCTGGACAGCAAACTAACGTGAACAAACAAAAGCGAACGTAATTCGCGCATCAGCCATAATCCTGGTCAAAATCTCAGATTTGACCAGGATTATGGCTGATGCGCTTCACACCGATGGAAGCGCCTGCAAATGGCAACTGTACTGTGTCAAAATTACAGAAATATCGTTCCTGTTTTACGAAAAACTGTCCTGGAAACGCAGCTACGTATATGCACAGTTAAGAAATATAATGCAAAGAGTAAAGTGAGACATTTTCTCTTGTTACCGCTGAGTTGCGGAAATCAACAAGATGGAAAACCACAACTGTGTGACACAGCGGCACTACTGAACCACCGCAGGGAAACAGGAAGAAATTCACTCTCGTGTATTTTCCGAGGGACAAAAAGTGACATATTTGGTGACGTATCACATGTTGGAGGGTGAATTTAGAGAACGCAGCTTGTACAGCTTGTGGTCAAACTGCGTGCCGTGTGCAAACACACTGTACATTTTCACAAAGTCAGTCAGCTGATCTGCATGATGGTGTGGCGAGGCCACGACTTGATATGACGCTGGAGTGTGGCAGCCAGCCAGTCTGGACACACACACACACACACACACAGCAGCAGCTGCAGTTAACGGAGGTCTTGTGAATTGGACGGCTGCTCTGCTGTGCAACAGTTGTCTCCTAACTTTTGTGGGTTGTCAGTCAGGGTGGAAACACAACGTTGGCTGCAGTAGCTGCGTCTCCATGACCCCTAGAACAGCTCCAAACCTCAATATGGCCATCATAAAAACGTGTCATGGAAACGCTTTGGTTGGCATTTACGCCTCAGCAGGCGTGACGTACGGAGAGGGGGGGGGGTCACATGACCAGCTGACTGACCAGTGAAAAGAGAAAAATGTTTTGGACCTCCATCCTCCTTACGGTGGGGCCTCGCTGGACCACATTTGGTGAGAAATGTGGCTTATGTGCTTCACACCGTTCAATGGAAACACCTGCAAATCGCAATCGTACAAAATTTTTTGAAATATTGCTTTTATTTTGCGATAAACTGTCATGGAAACGCAGCACATGTCAATAATATCCGATGAGGGAGAGTTTCAGAGTTGGGCAGTTTTAGAATCGTTGACTTCTTCCTGTCATCTGTGTGTGTGTGTGTGTGTGTGTGTGTGTGTGTGTGTGTAGGAGGATGGAGGAGTCTGACCTGATGAAGGAGAGGCTGCACGCCATCACTGTAAGCCTTCACTCTCCTGCCAACGAAAGGCATCATGATCTACAGCTTCGACCTCCACCAGTTCACAAGCATGCACGAGTGATCCATCAGTGACTGTAGGCCAGACTGTAACCGATGTCGCTGTAACAGGAACGGCATCGCATCCAGGAGGAGATTCGACGGAAGAAGATGGAGCTGGACCAGGAGAAACTCAATCTGCAGCACCTGAAGGTCCGTGGCCGTTGACACACACACCGACACGGTGCGGCTCAGTCGATTACAGATGAGGTCACTGACTGTTTGCATGAACGGCTGTTGCCTCCGCTCAGCAGCGATGCGTGGCTTCCCATCTGCTGCACGCGTGTCCTTCATATTCCCCTTCCTCCACAAAGCAGATTTAAGTCTTTGGCAGCCACGTTTTGCCGAGTACAGAGTTTTCAGATGCGCTTGTCGTTTTCGAACACGTCAGAAGAAATCCTTGAGAGAGCAGTGGCTCCTTCTGGACTCGGCTTCCCATCATGCACCAGAGTCCAGGGCGCAGCAGAGAACGGTGTGTGACAGGCAGCAGACCAGGGAGCTGCAGCTCAGCATCCACAGGTACTGAACACACACACACACACACACACACACACACTTAAAGGACAGTGTTACTGATTAATGTAACACTGAGTTCAAACCAGCAGACCAATGGCCGAGTGTCAGAATCGAAGGGTTGATTGATTTATGAATCAGCTGTCAATGGACCATTCAGTCAGTGGACCATTCTGCTCCAGCAGAAAATGGTCAGATGCAAATTTCGATGTCTAAAAAGAAGTAAAATTGTTGCTACGTTCGTGTTGGTAGTCCTGGAGGTTGGTCCTGGTCTCCAGACCACTTCTTAAGGGTCTCTGAGTCTCAAAGGCATTTTAACTGGGTCTGGTCTCAGTCTTGGACTGGATGGACTGGGGTTTTTTTTTTTGATCCAGACCGGTCAAGACTCAACCAAAGCTGTAATAACACGATAATAACAGACAATAATTCAGCCGCTGTCGTTTTACGCTCTGTCGGTGACACCCAGGGTGACGCTGGTTGAACATGGTGGAAAATAGTTGGCAAAGCAGCAAAATGTTGAAGAAAATGATTCAAAGACTCCTTTTTGAGAAGAGATGTTGCTGCTCCATTTAGAAGCAAACTGGAATTTAATGAAGATTCTCGTCAATTTTTCCTGTTTTGCTGTGATTTTTCTTTGATATATAAAGTCTTGGTCTGGTCTCAATGCTCTCTAGCCTTGATGATGTCTTGGTCTGGGTTGGTGCCGTCTGGACCACAACATTAGATCGCTGTCATTGGATTATAAACAGTGAGATTTGTTGGTTTAGTTTAATCCCACCACTTTACAATGTTGCCTTTATGTCGACGGTCGATGTGGTCCAGTAAACGTTCACCCTGCCAAATGATACTGATAACCAGGCTCAGTAGCTTTGCTAACGTGTGCTCGACACATCAGCATGGAGATGGAGGTGGAGTCTCTGGAGAGGGCGGAGTCTATGATCACCACCAACGAGGGCTTCATCCTCAACAGGCTGAGAGCTGTGGAGAAGAGTTCCCAGGACATAATTAAGGTTTGTGCACGCAGGCGCAGACACACACACACACACACACACACACACACACACACACACACACGTCTTTCTCTTTTCACCAAGCCGTCTGTCTTGCAGGAGGCGCAGGACAGCTTCGTTCATGGTGAGTTGTGAACCATTAATAAACTGCGGTTTAGTCGTAGGAATATCTAGAAATCTAGAATAAGAAATAAACTATTCATTAATGAAGCAGTGTTTGTCTTCAGTATATATAGTTTAGTATACAATAGTTTTTTGACTGCGTCTCTTGCTGTCTTCAAACATTAAAAATAGACGGGGGTCCTCTTATGGTTGAGTGGGCAATAAATCGACGTGATAATCAATGTTGTATCAATAAGATGTGGACACAATATCAACGGCTGTGTACCTTGTATTGATATCACAGTTCATTCAAGAACCATGAGGAAGCCCTTCCTCAGAATTCACCGCTTTACTTCCAAAAATGAGCTTTGATTTGTCGAATTAACAATTTAGAAAACAGCACCGTGTGCAAAGAGGGCGTCGCAATCTTTGATTTTCTGTCCCTTTGAGCAAAATCCAACACTCAGCGGCCATGTTTTCCCATTCCACAGAACCACTGAAGGTGACCGCAGTCGTCCCTGACGTCCCAGAATGCATCTCTCCTACCAGCAGCACCTACTCTGAACTGAACCCACCTCGCAAGAGTGAGACAAACTACACGAACCACCTTTCCTCGTAGTTCTTAGACACAGTGTGTCCTGTAAAATGCCAACTCCAACAATGAATGCCAGAGGGACAAACTCTGTAATTTATGCGACATAGTTGACCAACAAAGCATTAAACCTTTAAATACAGCGTGAGAGGGAATTTATCTTCCATTACAAAGACTTGATGGCAATGCTTTCTACTTTTCTGGTCTAGTTTCTCGGTTAAATGTCGTCAAACGTAAGTTGAAGAAGTCACAGTTTATACGTGGAAGGAGCTGGGCAAGATCTTTTTAGTCAGTTACCAATATTGTCCATGATAAATCTAACCAGGAATCAACCCTTCATTGAGATGTAAACGATTAACAAGATTAACCTTGTGTTTGCGACATACCTCTATATGGAGACGTGTGAAAAAACCACCTCATGAGAGCCTCAAAACCTGTCAGCCATGTTGGAGAGGTTTTTCCAAGTGGAGTTGTTTCCATCACCAGGTTTCATTATGGCCATATTGAGGTTTGGAGCCATTCTAGGGGTGACGGAAGCGCAGCTACTTCTATTTGTTGAAAGAAAAGCAGAAAAACGTGTGTTTCCTTCTGTCTCTGTCAGCTCTGTTTGCCATGGAGATCAACGTGACCAAGAACCTGCTGACTGGGGAGAGCACGGTGCTCTCCACTGCCACTGTTCCCACTGAGGAGTTGAGCCGACACACTGGGCTCAAGGTGTTTGACGACGGAAGGAAGTGCGTCTATGCCCTGAATTCTCAGGAGGTACTTAAAGAATTCCCTTCCTTGGACATTCTTATTTATGATAGATTTGACTTATTTACAATAATATATAATAATAAGGGAGGAACGGAATCACATACAAGAACATTGCTGGTGCTAATATGCAGAAAACTATAATTCCAGGAGTAGCTCAGTATCCTCAGAGTGTCTGATTTTCCTAATATTTACTTTCAGAGATCGAGCGATAAGCGCGTGTCAGAGCTGTCGGCCAGTGAGGTTGAACAGCTACTGCGAAGTGCGTCGGTGCACCGCCAGTCCAAAGCCCCAAACTACCAGCGGCATGACGGCAGGGGGGAGGCGCCGCATCCCGACCACCACCACCACCACCACCACCACCAGGGGGAGACAGACGGCAGACACCAGCGAGGACAGTATGGCTTCTCCACAAACACTTTGGTGGACAAAGACTTTGGCCTCGGTCTCCAGGAAGCCACTCACAGGAGGCGGCAGGAGCCAAACAACCTGGGCAGCCTTCATCACAACGGTCACCAGGGTTTTGGACGTCACGGCGACGAAGGAGGTCGTCACAGCAGGTTGTACCAGCTGAGCCACCGTGTCAAGGAACATCGACCTGCCAGCAAGTGCAACAGCGGCCTGGGCAGACGCAGCGGTGAGACCGACTTTGGCAGAGCCAATGGCTACCCAGCTCCCGTATCACATGACCAGAAGGTGGTGTACCCCTGCTACACCCCACTGAACGACATCCCGCTCAGGGATTACATCAGCGTTGAGGACAGGGAGCTGTACTGCTCAGACTCTCCCTCCAGCCTCAGCCACCATGGAAGCCCAGCCACCGCCCTGTACAGCAGCGCCACCCTCTGCCACAGAGTGCCCTCGCCGCTCTTTGGAGACGACGCGCCCTACACCATCCTCAACTCCGTCAACACCACCGAGCCCATCACCGCCATCTTCATGGGCTTCCAGACGGCACAGGACGACAGCGGGCAGGTGCAGGAGGACTTCCAGGGCGCCCTGAAGGCGGAGCTGGTCGTCATCGACGACCACCACGACCACCACGAAGACAAGAAGACTCAAGCCTGTCCTGCAGGAGGAGCAGCGAATGGAGACGTGGGACAGGCGGCAGGAGGCAGATGGACAGACGGAGGGACGACGTCTGCTATCAGGAAGATGAAGAGCAAGCACAAAGCCTGCTGTGCAGTCTGTTGACGTGACGTTGCACCAGAGTGGAGCCCAGCGTGCAAACTGACCAAGCTCACCAGGAAAGTAACTCAGCACTACCTATTGCACAGGGATTTGGCGCCCCCTGCTGGTCTAAAGTACCCGGGGTTACTCTTTCAAATAACCTTCACCTTTGACCGGTTCAAACTCTTGAATCTTCCAACGATTCACTTTCAGAACGAAAACTATGACACACACACACACACACACACACACAACCACACAACCACGTGAAGAGTTTTCTGCCATGGTAATTACAGAAGCAGAAGTGTGTGTGTGTGTGTGTGTGTGTATGCGTGGACATCACATATATAATACAAAAAGTTAAAATAAAAACTAATTTTGCAACATTTCACATTTTTTATCGTCACATTGTTGGACGATCTGCTGACTGCCAACAGTTTAGTTTGTAAAAACTGTCTGTGCAGTAGAGAACTTCTTACATTCTGCATTTTTACTATTATGTTTTGATTATAGCCATTTTCTTAACACTTAACTTAAAACTTTTATAGGAATTGTGAATGTTCAAAATACTTTGTATTCATCTTATCGTTTTCTAAGCATGTGATTGATGATGACGATGATGATGATGATGATGATGATGATGACAAACAGTGTCTCAGATGACAAGCTGAAAAGCGTGCAAGCACGGCCCTAATAAACCATTGTGACACTAACAACAGAGAGCAGCGTGTTGTGTTGTGTTGTGTTGTGTTGTGTTGATGCTTGTCTGATCACAGTGACGCCACTTCACGACTCTAACAGTGTTTGATGTGCAGCAGCTAACATACTGTATCCCAACCACTAAGCAGCACTAGTGGGGCTGGAGGGTGCAAAGAGTCACAATACTGTCGTAATACTGCAGTGTACACAGTAAAGTATTTATTTTGAAGAGGCCTCTGAAAGGTGTCTCCATGGCAAAGTGACAGTGTGCATGCAAGGCAGCATCACTTCCAGTGACAGTGTTAATAGGAGTGCATGCATTATGGACGCTGACAATCAGCCAACGTTAATAAGCCTGTAATTACAGCCCATGACGGACAGAATAAGTCCATGGGTTTAATTCAAGGGCGGTGACTGGTGGGGCCGCAGTGGGTTGTGAAATGTGACAGAGGAGCCGGAGCAGCAGCAGCAGCAGATGGATGGAAAAAAAATACATCATGAAAATGAACAACAATATTACAACAAAATTTCTCTTTGACGTCGTCTTTGTTGAAGCGACTCTTTCAACACTGAAAATGAAAGGAAGGAAATACAGTTTGTTTTTTTTGTAGCAGTTACTGCTATTCAAACGTACGCTAGAGTGACAGTGTTCTTCTTCAGGATACCATCATCATCGTCACCGTGGCAGAAATCGGGAGAACGGAGGAAAACAAACATTAGTAAGATTTATAAATACAGTTTCAAGTTCACCGGGACAAATTGAAAAGCTTAACGCGCCACACGTGGCCCCCCGGACCATAGTTTGCCCACGCCTGGTTTAATTAATACCCTCAGCAGCACCCAGCAGTCTGTTGACATGATACTGAGTGGAGCTCAGCATGAAAACTGACCAAACTGACGAGTGGAGTTACTCAGTATTCCATATTGCAGAGGGATTTGGCGAAAACAGATGGGATTTGGCGCCCCCTGCTGGTCTAAAGTTCATTTTTGAATGCTCTGTTAAAAGTCGGGTAACAGAGTTAGAAAGAAGCTACCTAGGTTTTCTCTTCAGCAAGCAAAAGTTTGAGTTTGAGGTTGTAGTTCACAGGCACACAGGAGAGAAATATCAATATTATTCTGTCATCACTGAAACTCATCAGATCACAGTGGACAAACACCTCAGCTGACTGAATCGTGGCGAGTGTTGCTGACAAATACAATGGGAGAGGAATGGAACAGCAACATGTCTTCTCAGCAAGGTGTCTTTCAATCATTTCATTCAACCATTTTCAAATCAACTTTGCTCCATAAAAATTAGAAAAGAACTTCTCTAGGAATAAGGGGGCGGGGTGTCACTCTGGGTGTCACCAACAGAGCGGAAAGTAGCAGCAGCTGGATTCTTTTCTGTAGAAATTGTAGTACGTGATGTAAGTATTGTAGTGATGACTGAGTCTTGACTGGTCTGGATAAAAAAACCAAAAAAAAAACCCATTCTGTCCAGTCCCAGACCAAGACCAGACCCAGTAAAAATGCCTCTGAGTCCCAGACAAGACCCAGACTCTTAGAAAGTGGTCAGGAGACCGAGACCAAGCTCCAGCTCTACAACACTAGCAGCCAGGAAGGCAGGTAGATGGTGGCTGAGTGGAGCCTTGCAACAGGCAGTGCGGGAGGGTCTGCCTGGCGCGGGAGGCCAACAGTTCATCCCAGAGGACAAAAGAGGAACTTGGATGAAGAGGTTCAAGGAGAAGCATTGAGGGCACCGCCTGACAGTGGTTACTGCTGAGATAACTGCAACAGCGAGCGGCTGGAGAACCAGGCTTTAATAGTTGAGGACAGCATCAAGAGAGAGAGAGAGAGAGAGAGAGAGAGAGAGAGAGAGAGAGAGAGAGAGAGAGAGGGAGAGGGAGACCACAAAGAAGAAGATTTTCCTGATGTATTGTAGCACAATTCACCTCCGCTTTTATCCTTTGTCTTGAAATATGAGATTCTGATCTAGAATCTCTTGTGACTGTCAAGCCTGGTGTCTGATGTGATCGTGTTGTGCTGATAACAGCGTGCTGTCTTGCTGCTGAGCCAGGTGAAGAAGAACCAGGTGAAGAGGAGGAGTGAAGGAGCCCACTTCAACCATCGGCCGCGTCCGCTGTGCTGTCACTGACGCGACCAGATGGCCAAGTTCACCGTGGAACCTTCTGAACAATCTCTGCTCCTCGAATAAATAATGGATCATTTATGCTTTAAAAACTGGTGAAACTGTTATTAAAAGTGCATTAAGGTAAGGGGGAAGGAGTGAGATTAAAACCTTACAAATGTACATCGCTAATTATTTTTATTTTATTTTGAAGAAACTCATGGGGAGAGAGGAGAGGAAGGACTGATCGAGGGAAGGGGTGATCCTGGTCTGTGATTGGTTCGGATGTCAGGTGACAGAGATGGACCGGAAGTGAGTGAGTGAGTGTGTGTGAGAGTTTTTGAACTCGTGCCGTGAAAAGGAAATCCAGTTTTTTTTTTGCAGTGAGTAGCTGCGTTTCCATGACAGTTTTTCCGAAAATAAAATAAAATAAAATAAAAGCGATATTTCTAAAAAAAAAAAAAAAAAAAAAATGTAGACAAAGTAGTTTTGTGATTTGCTGTTCTCATCAGGAGACACACATATTCCGTCTCCTCCTCCTCCGTCCAATCATAATGCGCCATTTTCATTGGCGCGGGTGTGCCTTCCGGTCTCGTCGTGGGATTGCATGCGGGTTCGACTGGACTCGGCCTCGGCCAGTGGGGGTCATCGTCTTCCACGGAAGCCTCGCCGCCTGCTCGCCGGTCTGTCCTCGGTCCACCTGCCGTGTCGTCGCTCTGCGGACTCGGAGGAGTGGGGAGTCCTTTCATCCGGTTTGGAGGTAACACCTTTCCCAATCACCTTCCCGGATCACGTGACTTCCAAACTGGAGTTACTGGAGTTACTGGAGTACTACGCACTCTGGAATCACCCTATCAGGCCTGCAACGGGGTTTATTTGTGTGTGTGTGTGTGTGTGTGTGTGTGTGTGTGTGTGTGGCCCACTGAGTGAATGTGAGTTCTGTTGAGTAAATTCTAAATATTTGACGGTTAGAATCTTTGAGTAGCTGAAAGTATTTTGTTTAATTTCGAAGGTTTTTCGAATACTTAAAGGTCGTTTTAATGTAAACTTAAAGGAGTGGTACTCGTATTATGTTTTGTGGTACTTTAGTGTGTTATGTTTAATTGAACGGGTGCTTTAGTTTCACTTATTTGTGTTAAATTTACATCTGACAACAGATCCGGTCACTTCCTTAAGTTAAGTGTTGTAAAAAAAAAAAAAAAAGAAGAAGAATAGAACAAAGAATTTGGTTTAAACTTAATTTTATTTAAAGTGTTTTATATTTTGTTTATATGTTTTAAAAAAGTAAACAATTCATTTGTTTATTTTCAAGAAAAAGAGTCTTGTGTTATTTTTCTTTGCCCAACTTAAAGATGTACATTAAAATCAGAAATCCAAATGACATTTTTAAAGGTCACTTGAGAATTAACTAATGAACCCAGAAGCCTACCCTTGGTAAAAGTTCTATTGAGGGGAGTGCTACAATCATCATCATCATCATCATCATCACCAACAACACAATCCTGCTGCTGCTGCTGCTGCTGCTCAGCCTCTACGACTGATTGTGTCTGTCAGACAAGTGGAATTATTTGGTTTCTCTTTAGATTACATAAATAAAGTTAAAGATTTGTTTTCTTTGCATACAATACTACAGTTCATATTGTTTTATATTATATATTTATATATAACGATAAAAAACAAACAAACAAACATAAACACACACACTCTTTTCAGTTTTGGGCATCAGCCACTTTATTGAATTTCATCACCAGACTTTGATTTTAACAGAATTAAATGACTGAAAATTAAAGGCAAAATATCTAAAGAAATCAGAGAAATGACACTACGCAGAGAAAGCTGTTGGAGTCAAGACAGCTCGCTGGAAAAGAAGAAAACGGAACTAAAAACTAGCCAGCGTTAGCATCCGTGTGCACAGAGAGATGTCAGAAGAAAAGCAGACGTGATGAAGAAAGGAGCTATCTGGGTAAATGAAGCTGGAGAGATAAACGAACGAGAGGCCGATCCATGAAGAGTTGTCACGTGCTGCAATAGGAGAGGAAGGCAACACACTGACAATGCGGCTTCATGTCACAAGTCGTATATCGTTTGATCAGCAGTTCTATAGAAAGGCGGTGAACGTGCAAACTTTTGTGGCATAAGAATCCGTTTGTGTTTGTTTTCAGCCCTCTGGTTCATCATTTGGCATTTTTTTAGTTCAGTATCTTTACTTTTTAATTCATCAGATCTGATAAATTCAAAATGAACAGTTCATAGTTAATTTTTTTTTTACTATTATTATTATTATTAATAATCCACACATCCTTGATTGGTAACATTAAGGACGTGGATTTTATTCTTGCAGCACTTATCGCCCGACGATGACATTACAGCAACACTTTAAACACATTAGCGTTTATAGCACAATTATTACATAATATTGCTCATTTAGCGCTGTTGCAGCAAACCCCGACGAGTCCTCCTCCCTTCAGCAGCTCAACCTCTCTGGGGCCCGTCTGGAGTCACACAGAACCACTCAACGGTTCTTCTTGAAGCAGAGCTAATAGAAGCTGGGTGGCTTCCAACACACAATCATACATATTTACACTCACCGGACGTACCGCCTTAAAAAAAACACACGCCAGACCTCGAGTTGTCAGTCCGACACATTCTGAATATATTATAAACCTTTTACAAATAAAAGCTTCAATATTTATAAGCATCGCTCAATTCATAAATATATGCAGCAAAAAATACAATACAGTAAAATCTCTTCTTTTCTTTTTTTTTTTTAGGAATCAAGACTGGACATAAAAATATATATAGAAATATTTAGTGGGCATTATTAGTTCTTTTACAAAGACCTAAAGTATCTGTTGATAAAACTGCAGGGCCACAGAAAGGCAGTCTGGCGACGTCAAGCCAATAAGAAAAACAGCCGTCCTGTGTTTGTGCGACGTACCAACACCAACACTAGCTGCGTTTCCCTGACCCCTCGAACCGCCCCAAAACTCAATATGGCCATAATTAAAACTGGTGCTGGAAACAGCTCCACTTGGAGAAACCTCTCAATATGGCTCAAAGGTTTTGATGCTCTCATCAGGTGGTTTTCTTTCACACGCATCCATATCGAGGAATGTCACAAAAGTGTTATGGAAACACTTTTTTTGTCTTTTTGTCAGCGGACGCGACGTATGGGGTCACATGACCAGTTCACCGACCAGTGAAAATGGCGCGTTATGATTGGACGGAGGAGGAGACGGAATATTTTTGTCTCCTGATGAGGGCAGCAAATCCCAACTGAACTTTGTCAAGATTTTAGAAATATCGCTTTTATTCTGCGAAAAACTGTCTCGGAAACGCAGCTACTGACTGCAAAAAATGATTGTGCTTTATCAAAGATTTTTCCTTTGAATTCAAATTCGAGTGGCGCTAAGTCAGTCTGTAGCCACTGACCATGGTGACACCGATCCGCCTTATTTTGACCCATGAAGCCAGTCTGGACACAAAGAGCCCGTTCTTTGGTAAGCCATGACAAGCAACGTCTTTATGATTTCAGAGTGTTTCTGGACATCTTATCGATGGATCAGGTGTAGCAAACAAAGCTAAGCAGCCCTAATGTAAAGGTTCTCACGACTTTCAATGACAAGAAAAAAGAAGAAAATGACTGTTGGAGAGGCAACGATATACAAATGCAACTTTAAGCGTAGAGAGTCTTTGACAGTGCACACTGCACTTTGAGATCTTATCTTACAAGGTGCCCAGAAACCATGTGGAACCATCTCCAGTGTGAGACAGACCTTGTCATGCAACTCTTTGTCTGTTTGATCATCACCACCATCATCCGTGTGCAGCTCGTGTTGTTCAGTCACATTAAAAAGTCTCTACTGAGAGAGGGGGGCAGGTTATTATTTTTCATGCCCTTGTCAAATACCTGTGCATAGCTCCAACATGTTGATCAAACACTGTATGCAGGCAGTATAATTTACAATAAATTAATATCAGACGCAGTAATGCAATGGCCCCAAAAAAAAAAAAAAAAACAAAGACACAATCAATAAATCAATAAATAGTTGATCCTGTGCCCCCCCATCAGCATTTTGAAATGAAAACACATTCAATATTATATAGTGCAAGAGAAAAGTATATGTTATATGACAGATGTGGGGAATATGCCAGGATCAGTGCTTTTCATTCTGGTTATAATTTAACATCATCTTATCACTGGGATGCAGCTTCAAAGTGCTTCAAAGGTCCACTGTAATATATGTGAAGTGCATGATGAGCACAACATCACACCGTTGAGTTGTGTCACCCAGTCAAATAGTTTCAGACGTGCAAAAAGGAACAAAAAGCAACGGCAGTGAATCGTCAAGCAGCAAAACATCTTGTGAGCCACTTTGCGTGTCACGACTTGAAGGACAAACAAACTCTGACTGGTGGTTGCTTCTCATCCCGACCAGGGGGGTTCACTTTGCAGCCCCCTGTGTGTATGGAAGTGGCTGCCAGATTTGTATGTCTGCGTCTAGTTCAGGTGTGGGCAAACTATGGCGCATTTTGGAGCATTATTAATAGTCATAAAATAGCTGCATCTCCTCCATGTTTCCAGTGTTTCCAGAGTTATTTCAATAAAGAGCTAAACACCCTGGTGGTTCTAGTGGTTCTAGGAGGTTCTGAGAGCTAAACACCCTGGTGGTTCTGGATGGTTCTAGAAGGTTCTAGGAGGTTCTATGAGGTTCTGAGAGCTAAACACCCTGGTGGTTCTGGGTGGTTCTAGGAGGTTCTGAGAGCCAAGCACCCTGGTGGGGCTTCAAAGACACTGATTTGTTTGCAACTTTGCTTTGCTTCATTTTCAGTGGACATGAAAGCAACATGTCTTCTCCATATCTCGTGATATATTTTTTCCTCCTATGAGGTGGCTCACCAAAACACTCCATCCACCTGCTGCTGCTCCGCTACCCCCCTCTGGCACATTTTACAACCCACCAGTCCGAGAGTTTGCCCACCCCTGGTCTAGAGCTCAACTGGCAACCCAATGAAAGCAGTGTAGGTGGGGTGTGAAGATACTGCCGCCCTGGAGGGCACAACACTGAACTCCTGACTGAGAATATGGTCACAGTGACTCAGAGCCAGAGTCTGGCTTCCTGGAACACTCCACCACCAGGGGGAGCTGCTGGGCTGATTTTTTTCTTTTTCTCTTCCTTAGTTTAGGGACAAAACCATTGCTGTAGATACTAATGGTTCTTAATGAACAGAAACGTAAGAGAAAGTTGTGATCAAATCAAAGTGTGTGGGTGGAAGGGTGGCGCTGCTCACTCCTTCTTCACGCCGGCCAACAGGGACGCCTCCCAGCGCTGCGCCATCGCATTCTGACGCCGTGGTGCTGAGGAGAGGGAGGGGGGGAACTGGACCAGGGGGAGATTTAGCTGAACCACTAGAGTCAAGACCGAGGATGAGTAGAAAAATGGACGGATGGATGGATGGATGGACAAATGGAAGGAAGCGGAAAAGAGTCAGGGATGTTGAAAGGGAATGAGTTTGAGAGTAAAAGGCAGATGAGGAAATGAGTGAAGAGTGATGACAATGCGCCATTGTGAACTGTTGCA
Organism: Thamnaconus septentrionalis; assembly: GCA_009823395.1. Classification (NCBI taxonomy): domain Eukaryota; kingdom Metazoa; phylum Chordata; class Actinopteri; order Tetraodontiformes; family Monacanthidae; genus Thamnaconus; species Thamnaconus septentrionalis. Next base: position 26,369,393 of record CM020504.1, on the reverse strand, counting down.
TTACATTGATTAATCAGTCCAGCTGATTAACAGATTGGAAAAGTTCACAATCAATAGCGAAAATGGATGAGCAAAGAAAGAAATCAATTAAACCCGAAACATGAAAACTGCAGGCACAATTCACAAAGAGAAAAGATTCTGATTCTGTGTACTGGCACATCATGCATTTCAACAAGCTGCTGCTGTGTAACAGAGTCCATATACAGTATAGTTAGTTAGTCTAAAGAGCCAGGCTAGGCTAGGCTAGGCTAGGCTAGTGCAAAACAATCTCTGCCTGCAGTTGGTGAACTGTAAACGAGGTTAATGGAACATTAATATTTCTCCCTGTGGTTCTCTCTCACTAGTCATAGTCTAATGAACTTGATGGCAATTTTACTTCTTTTTAGACATCATGGGTCCATTGACTGAAGGGTCCATTGACTGAAGGTTGACAGCTGACTCGTAAATCAATCAACCCTTCAATTCTGACTGCTATTGCTCCGCTAGTTTGAACACAGGGTTGCATTAATCAGTAACACAGTCCTTTAAATGTGTGTGTGTGTGTGTGTGTGTGTGTGTGTGAGAGAGAGGGAGAGAGATAGAGAGAGAGAGAGCACCAACCTTATGGTCGCAGGACAAACTGGATCTCTCCATCTTGCGGGTTCTAGACGGTGACGAAGGGGACGAGACGCATCTGTCTGAAACCTCAGGGACTGAAATTCAATAAACAGACACATCACATCTCTGATGATACCATGACAGAATACATGACTGCCTGACATGAAGACGTTGGAGACAGACAGACTGACAATCAGTGAATCAAATCGAGGACGGTTTGTACCGTTGTAGCTGATGCTGTCGTTCAGGCCAGGAGACACCAGCACGGTGTCATATTTCTCTCTTCCTCTCTTCCACTCCTCCTCCCTCCGCCTCCTCCACATCTCCTCCCTCTGCTTCTTCCACTCCTCCTCCCTTTGCCGCACCATGCGGATCTCTTGCTCCACCAGCGACTGGCTGCTGAGGGAGCGCAGCTTGAAGAAGGGATTGCATGAGAAGGTGCTCTCCTGGGACTCCATGGAGACGGGGGCGGAGCTGAGGCAGAACTCGGAGGCACTGCGAATGATCAGATTAGAGGTCTCCACCACGATCACGTTGGCGGAAGGCCCCGCGTCCAGGCTGGCTGGCCAATCAGAGAGGCCGCTGATGGCAGTGGAAAGCATGCGGCTCCTGGAGCCGGAGCAGTCAGGCTCCAAGATAATGACATTATTGGCCGTCATCTCATGGTAGATGGATCTGGACAGGGAGGTGCAGGAGGACGGGGACGGGGAGATGGACAAGGTGGGGGTGCGGCAGGCCGGAGGTCTCGGTGGAGATCGTCCTGTTGGCAAGTTGGTTGGTCTAAACAGAGAAGAGCGAAGACAGTTTGGTTTCAGATGATTTTAAGGTCCAATATTTGGAGATTTTGAGAAGAAACAGCGACATCAAGAGGTTATATTTCAGATTGCCCTAACCCTAACCCTTTCACTCTCCCTCTTCCTGAGCTTGCCAGTGAACTACGGTGACCTGCGCACCCAAGAAATTATTGAACAATTTTCCAAGCACAGGTAATCCAACTCATTCAGAAACCACAGGCGCACCGTGTTTTTGACATCTTAGAAATATTTAAATCCTATAATCCTATAAATATCTGTCAAGTGTCCAAAAACAATGTACCACAGAGACTGCAGTGCAGTCAGTCACCCAGTGAGCTTCCAGAGGGAATACAGAGCACCTGCTAGTGCTAATAACGCTGGCTGCACTGCAGTTACCTGGGTATAGTCAGGCCCTGCGCTATCATCCCCCTCTCTCTGCGATGTCGCTCTTCTCTCTCCAGCGTCAGTCGGATCTCTCTCTCCACCGCAGTCTCTGGTTCCTCCAGTGGGCTGCGGTAGGATGAATCATCCAGACCCGAGTCCTCCGAACTGGGAGACATGGTGAAGGACAGTGGGGGCTCCCGAGGCACTGGTTGATGGATCTCCCTGTGGGAGGGACCGTGAGAAAACCCACCTTAGAGAGACCCGACACCTTACATCTTCTTTCTTCTTCATTGTCACACGTGTGAATTTGTATTCTGATCAACAGATGATGACAAGACGCAGGGATTTAAAGTATACCTGCATTTTGCATAATCTAGTTAAGATTTAAAGTGAAATCTGCTTTATTATTTGACAGCCAAATTGAACACTGATGAAGTCATGGCGGCGTTTCGCAGTAAATTACAGCACATTTTCTTTTATGATGAAAATCAAATGCATCAATTATGTTTTCCAATCTTTGACTTCCTGCCTGAACGATTCTATGCACTTTGATCAAGGCGGCTGTCATGTGTCAAGTATTACAAGAAGAACAGTCGTATATTTTTTACAAAGCAGCGCAGTTTCACACTTCTGGGACGTTTCTTAAAACGCGCCGAGGCGGATCTGGTGGAAACATGCACACTGACTTCAACTGCCAGAGTTAGATTTCCTCTTTGTCTTGCCTTCAGAGCAGTGATTCTAATTCCAACATTATTTAGTCGTGATCAAACTAGGCCAAGGAAAGTAGCCTCACATGAAAGAAGATGGAACCAGAAGTTGTGCATTGTTACCATATTTACTTTGGGTTAAAGTGTAAAAAAGATAATGCAATCATAAAACAAGTGACTTAACACTTCATAGAGACTTCATATCATCATGTCATCATACTAAACAAACTAATAATTCAAGTTTATTTTGTTATGAGTGAGGGACATGATCTACTTCTATCCAAAAAGCCACCAAAAAGCATGACTGTCCAGTGAGAAAGCAGCCAGATGAACTTTGCTCCTGGGATTTCGTCAGATGAGTGAGTCAGTCGCCTCAGGGACGGCCTACCTGTGTTTGAGTCGTGGACTACGAGTCGGGGGATAAAGTGACGTGTGGGTGCCTTGAAAGCTCCCCTGAGCTCTGAGCCCTGGTTTGGGGATCGGCCGACCTTTGACCTCCTCCTCCATCTTCTTCCACTGCTGGCGGGCCAACAAAAAGTCTACGTGCTCAGTGGAGACGTTATCGCTGAGATTGTCCTGGTGTACAGAGAAATCTGCGGGAACCTGGGGAGACGGTGAGGGTCAGTGATGTTGCTGCGTCAAATACACACGTTAATATAATGAAATGCAAGAAATGAATAAACTTTTTGTCCAATTTCAAAACATTCAACAGAAAAACAAAACAAAAACGAGAGCACAGTCATGGACAAACTACCACCCGGAGGCCTTTTGTGGCCCGTTAAGCATTTTGATCTGGCCCACCGAACTTGAAGAAATCATATTAATAGTAAGTCATAAAATTGATTTTTTTTTTAGTGTTTTAAGAGCCATTTAAATAAAGAGCTAAACAATGTGGGGCTTCAAAGACACTGATTTTGTTGAGACTTTGTCAGGTGGAACGTCTCTCCATGTCAACTTTTGAGCAACAACTTTAATGAAATGTCTGGACGGAAGTGATGGAAGTGCAGCTGTTCCTCATGACATGTAAGGAGGAACAAATCCTCCATGTAAATGAAGCGTGAGGGCAGCAATCTGGCTGTCTGTGCGTGTGTTACTCTGCTCTTCAAATTCTATGTCATCAGCAACGTTGACTTGACAAACCAAATGCAGAGTCTTGTCTGCCCCGCTAACCTCGAACCTAGAAAACTCAAACTGCTTTTGGGGTGGCTACCCTTCATTCTTCTACTTTCTGAGACATTCCTTTGGCTCTCTAGATGTCCCTCCAACTGTTCCCTGCTCTCATTACAGATCACAATGTCATCAGCAAACACCGTAGCCCGTGGAGAATCCTGTCTAACCTACTTTTTTAGCATGTCCGTCGCCATAGCAAACAAGATGGAGCTGAGAGCTGATCTGAGTAGCTGTCCCACCTCTGCCTCAAACTCCTCTGTCACACCTCACCACTGTCTCACAGCTCTTACACATGTCCTGCACCATTCAGACATTCTTTCCTGCCACTCAAGACTTACCCATGCAATACTACAGATACTAATCTTTTCATTTGTTTGGTTATATACCCGTAATCATCCCAACCTTCTGCACATCCACCTCTGCCTGGAAAACCTGCGTCCTACTCAATGTCCAACCTGTCATACAAGTCACTGTCCCCCTTTGCCAATGATACCTTTACCTGACAGTAAAGATGACAAATGTCAGTGTCTCACTTCTTAGTGAACATCTTTCTGTGTACGCTTCTGTACTTCCTCATTCCACTAGCAGGTCTCCTTAAGCGCATTAGCTGCAGTTGTCCAGTCATCTAGAAGCACCTCCTCACCAACCGGAACCTGTCTCAGCTTCTCCCTGAAAACCGCACAACAATCCTCCTTTTTCAGCTTCCACCTCTTCATCCTCTGCTATTTTAAATCTTCTACACAAGCTGTGGTCCACCCATGTGCTCTTGCCTCCGCTCTTCAAGTCATCCTATGTTCAGCACTCTTCTGGAAGCAAGTAATCATTTCCAGCCTTTATGCAAAGTCTACCAGTCTCCTTCTTTGTTCCTCTCCTGGATACTAAACCTCTCTATCATTTCATCATCACCAATCACCACACCCTCACCTCTGGGGAGACTGTGTCCATTTATCTAACTCCCTCATGAATTGCTTCTTCTATTCTAACTCAACTTACCTGCTGGGCATAATCACTAAAAATACAACTTCAATTTCTAGCTTCAGACGAACTCTATTCCACACTCTTCACCTCTCGAAGATTCCAAACAAACTCAATTCATCCCGCCAGCCACATCACTGATGATAACACTCTTGCACCCAGCTAGCCTAGTATATCATTCTTCTCTGTATCAAATGAACCAACTCCCTATTGTAGTACCAACATTCAAAGTCCCTTCTCCCAGTCCTGGATTCTTGTCAATCTTTCTCTGCCTTTGGCCACACATTCCTACGATCTTCCTTCAATCAGCATTAGTGCGATTACCCCGGGCACAGCTCTGATGTTGAGATGTTGTTACCCTGCGCTGCACCCAACACAGTATGGAAGAAAAACTGATTTGCAATATAGCTTAGATTTCACATTCAATGTCCTTCCTGACACAACCCTCTGCAAAGGGTCTTGCGACTGTTTGAAAGGCGAGCATTTGCGAATGTTAATGCGTGACAGTTTTGCAACAAAAGGACTGAATGGTTTTTTAGGACTGTACATCTAATCATAATGCATCTGACTGTGACTGATTGTCTGTGGTGAGGCATAAAGTATTACTGTCCAGTCAAGCCTGAAATAGTTACATTTTAAGGCACATAATGATATCACCACAGATTGTTTTAACATCTGGCTTTGTGTGCAGATGAAGAAAAGTCCAGAGGGACATTTTCTTCTAATTATAGACATATTAAAAGTGTTTCTCTTGATGCTGAGCTTCCACTTCCAGCTTCAAGTTCCTCACTAAATCACAGAAATGAAGTGACATGTTTTACCCTTCTCTCTGGATCTATGGAACTGGCAGTAGAGCTGACGGAGGGAGACCGCAAGAAAACCTCTCTCCTTGTCCTCATCTGCTCTTCGTCATCATAATTACGATGCAGGCTTTCTCTCCTCTCCTTTTCTACTTCCTCTTCTCTCTTCTTGTCTGTCTCGTGCTCTTCCTCCAATGTCATTGCATTGTTTTCTCCTCTCTCCTCCTCCTTGCTCTCTCCATCGCAGACGCTGTCGGAAATGGCTTCACATTTGTCTTTCTGGTGTGTGATGTCACGGGGTGAGAAGCCCGCCCATTGGTCATCCCCTGCATCACTGTCTGAGTAGACGATAGCCAGCTCAGCCTGCAGACAGTCGCTGAGGTCATCAGGGTGCGTGGGGTCCTCGGTCCAGTCCTCTGGTAGCTTGGTGGCTGCAGGTGTCTTGGAAGCATCCAGAAGGTTTGAGGCTTCTAAAGGTGATGGATGACACTCTGGACTTTGAGAGAGGAAGGGCAACTCATCAAGACTCTCAGCTTTCACATCCTCTACCCACTCGTCCGTATCTTTTCCATCTCCACTCCCTGCCTCTTCTTTTGTTCCTTCAGTGACTTCATCCTCGCTAGTATTTTTAACCACCCATTCATCTTCTCCCTCACTTTTTCTTGTTTCACAGTGAGGACTTCCTCTGCTTCCATTTTCAGAGACTACTTCATTTCTAATTTCATTTTCTCTGTTTGTTTCTCCTCCCTGACCTGTATCCTCCTGCTCTTCTCCTTCCGTGCTCTTTTGTCCTCCTTCACTTTCACCCATTTTAATTTCTTCCCTTTGCACTCCGGTCTCAAAAACAAGGTAGTCAAACTCGTCGCCATCTCTCTCTCCTTCTTCCCCTCCTGCAGTCGTCATATCGTCTTTCTGTTGATCTTTGCTTGACTGCTGTATTTCCAGGCATTCTGGGTAATGAAGTTCCCCCACCTCCTGGTCGCGCCAGCTGACCATATTTTCTCTTTCAAGATCTGTAAGTGGAGGCGACGAGCTGATCTCCATGACAACTGGCTCTGTCGGCTGTGGCGGAGTTGAGTCGTCGTTGACTGAGTTATCGCTGCTGGAGACACGATTATCTTGGCTTGCGTCTGTTAGCTCAGCTGTCGTCCTCCTAAGTCCGGCTGTAGCTCTCTGCAGAAACACACAATGTATCACACACACACAACAATTTGTTAAACCCCACAGCATTAAACTAAAAGCAGGCACTGTCCTGTCATTAAAGCAGTTATTTATAGCAAGTCCCCAATAAAAAAAACAACTAAACGGTCCATTAGTTTACCCATTTTCAGAACTTTAAAAATGTCATGCCTGACCCCAATGGGCAGGCTTCAACAACGGATCATCTAGAAAAGATTACAGATCTCCAGAAAACAGCATATTTAGTTCTCGATTAAAGCCAGTCTCAGAAATGACAGTGATGATGATGTTTTAACTTCCTTGTCTTCACTGGCTGGTCTCCCTCGAGGCTGCATTGAGTGGTTACCTCAGTTCCTGGCTTGACTTCTCTCTTTCTTTGTTTTTTTCCTCCAATCTCCTGGTATATTCATTTAATAGTAATGCCAAATCAAATCAAGTCATTACCACATATGTACACAGTGTCAATAAAAAGCACTATGCCTGCCCCCTTAATATTTGATATGCTGAGCTGAAGCAGTCATGATGTTGCATGGTAACAGTGCGTTGGCTGTGAGTGGGATGGCAGATTATTATGGTCTGTTGTTCCAAGCATGTGTTGGTGATAGGCAGAGGGTGTTGCTATGGTAGCACTAGGTATAGAAGCACTGATCTCACACCATGTGACGGAAATGCAAATTAATCACAAACAACAATGATTCCTTCTTTATCTTCTGTGCACTTATTGGGCTGCTTGAAAAAAGACAAATTGGAGAGAATTAAAAATGCATTTCACTTTAAGCCAGACTGCAGGCCTCAAATACTAAATTATACCAGCAAAAGCTCAGAGATTCCCCCTCATACTTTGAATTAGCAAAAGCAAAAGAGCCAAACTCCAAGCACAACCGCTCATCTTCAAGGTGAAAACTGAATGCACTCAGTATTTCATGGAAAACCCCTGACCTGGACAGTAACGTTTCACTGTCTGAGCACATGCAAACACGTATATTTAATCTCAATCTCATATTTGTATCCATGAGGATATCATTAATGTGATTCTCTTCATGTCAGCTGCGAGCTTTCTAATAGTTTACGGGGGAAGCCGCCAGTTAGCATGACCACCGTTGACTGCATCGCGGCACAAACTACTCATCTGCCATTAGCGAAGTAAACCTAAAAGTCTGCACGAAACACAGTTTAGTTGAATGATGCGCAGGTGCGTCTGCTTTCCACACTCCACCCACGGCGAGTTGAGATCACAGCATGTGGGAAAGGATTGGAAGGATATCACTTCTGCAGCTTCTAATCCTCTACTGTTGCTCACTGCCCTGCCTGGATTTGAAGCATGTAGTCCAACCTACCCCAACACCTGTCTCCACTCCAAACTCCTGCACTCGTTGCAAGCTGGCTGCACGCCTCTGAGTAATGTCATTCAGGATGTACGTGCGGACGTGCGGACGCCTCGGAGAGAAATTTGCACGGCCTGGAACCCATTTTTCACCTCAGCCACTGCATCAACATCTGGAGGCCGAGTCATCAGCATCATTTAACTCAGCTAAGCCCCAGTGTGTGTGTGTGTGTGTGTGTGTGTGTGTGTGTGTGTGTGTGTGTGTGTAGGAGGAGGATGAGGATTACAGAGCAGCTTTAGGCGTCATGTGTTCCATCAACAATGAAGAAGAACAGAATTCATTTCTCCCCTTCTGTCCACGACATTTAAGCACCTCCTCTTTGTCTGTTTGTTCCACGCAGTGTCAGTGACGCGCTCAGTTATCATCCTTCACGGGATAATAATAATTTTAGCCCAAAAGAAAAATGTATACAATCCATCACACTCACAGTCAGACTGGGCGCCAAACGCGTGACTTACATAAGGCAGCGTTCTAAAAAAAACAACAACAACAACAACAACAACAACAACAACAAAAATCGTGACAGATCGGCGTTGCAAACCGGGAGCCAAGAAAACCGCGATTCAGCACGAGCTAAGCCAAAGCTTCACGCGAGACAAGAGGGGCCGCGTGAACCGCCGCCAAAACGACCCAAAAAAACCCCTCCCTAAATCAAATCTCTCTCTCACACACACACACACACACACACACACACACACACACACACACACACACACACACACACCAGCAGCTTCCAGCACAGCAGCCAGAACGAGATCATCTCCAGGCGGCCGCGGCGCGCGCATTCCTCGCCGCCGCTGTTCCCCAACGGCAGCGCGAGCAGCCAGGCGGCCACCCGCTGGCGCGAGGAGGAACGCGGCATGCGGGCGAGGGAGCGTGCGAGCGAGCGAGCGAGCCGACGGTTGGCGGCAAGCGACGGCGCGTGCGAGAGAGAGAGAGAGAGAGAGAGAGAGAGAGTTGCGGATAATATCGACGCGCGCAAACAATATGATGTCGGCGAATTGGAGCAGAAGAGATATAATCTATATTGGCAACAATGCTGTAGTCTCTCTGTCTCTCTCTCTCTCTCTCTCTCTCTCTCTCTCTCTCTACCTGCGCGCGTGCGTGCACCTTCTTCCGGTGGCCTATATGGAGGCATGATGACCATTTTAATAAGTGGGCCGTGGGACCAAAGGGAGGTCGTCCTCACCATCACTCAGAGTTTCATTGCATCGCAGTAGAATCACAGCTCTTCAGCTTCCATTGCTGTCATGGCTAAAAACACTTCGTGAACTTAAAGGTGATGGGATTTGTATTTGTTTTTTCTTTTTATCTTAGATATATTGCTTTTTATTTTGTGAAAAACTGTCATGGAAACACAGCTGCATTGACATGAAGGTTGTGGGTTCGATTCTGGGCCTGGGACCTTTCTGTGTGGTAGTTTGCATGTTCTCCCTGTGTCTGCTGGGTTCTCTCCATCTTCTCCCTGTGTCTGCTGGGTTCTCTCCAGGTTCTCCCTGTGTCTGCTGGGTTCTCTCCAGGTTCTCCCTGTGTCTGCTGGGTTCTCTCCATGTTCTCATTGTGTCTGCTGGGTTCTCTCCATCTTCTCCCTGTGTCTGCTGGGTTCTCTCCATCTTCTCCCTGTGTCTGCTGGGTTCTCTCCATGTTCTCCCTGTGTCTGCTGGGTTCTCTCCATCTTCTCCCTGTGTCTGCTGGGTTCTCTCCATCTCTGTGTCTGCTGGGTTCTCTCCATGTTCTCCATGTGTCTGCTGGGTTCTCTCCAGGTTCTCCCTGTGTCTGCTGGGTTCTCTCCATCTTCTCCATGTGTCTGCTGGGTTCTATCCATGTTCTCCCTGTGTCTGCTGGGTTCTCTCCAGGTTCTCCCTGTGTCTGCTGGGTTCTCTCCATCTTCTCCATGTGTCTGCTGGGTTCTCTCCAGGTTCTCCAGCTTCCTCCCACACTCCAATGTGAGGTCAATTGAAAACTCTAAATTGTCCGTAGGTGTGAGTGTGAATGGTTGTTTCTAAGGATGAACTGGCAACATGTCCAGGGTGTCACTCTATGACAGCTGGGAGAGGCTCCAGCAGACTGCCAGGACTCTGAGTTTAGGGAGCAGGTATTGAAAATGGATGGATGGGATTTGTATTTCTTTTAGCTGATTTCCATCATCTCCTGGAACCCTCATGTAGGATTATCAAACAATCTCACGTCGTTAAGAAACATTAATGTGTCGTGATGTGGTCGCTGTACCGATCTGTTGTGGTGAAGAAGGAGCTGAGCCAAAAGAAGAAGCTCTCGATTTACTGGTGGATCTATGCTCCCACCCTCACCTCTGGTCAAGAGCTTTGGGTAATGACCGAAAGAACGAGAACATGGATACAAGCGGCCGGAATGGGTTTCCTCCGTAGGGTGGCTGGGCTAGGGCACCGTTAGGGACAGGGTGAGGAGCTCAGGGTGAGGAGCTGGGTCACCCAGGAGGAGCCTGGAGTAGAGCCGCTGCTCCTCCACATGGAGAGAAGCCAGCTGAGGAGCCTCGGGTCTCCTGGACGCCTCCCTGGAGAGGAGGTCCAGGCAGGTCCCACCAGGAGGAGACCTTGAGGAAGACCCAGGACACCGTGGAGGGACTATGTCTCTCGGCTGGCCTGGGAACACCTTGGGGTCCCACTGGATGAGCTGGAGGAGGTGACTGGCTCCAGGGAAGTCTGGGGGTCTCTGCTGAGACCACTGCCCCGTGATCCGACTCTGGATAAGTGGCAGAAGATGGATGATGGATGGCTGTCATTTATGTGACAGACTCACACATGCCGGCACCCATAGGTCTGTCACTATATGGATGTGTGTCCATTGCAAGGAATGCATTGGCTCTGTACCTATTATCCAGCCATGGGGGGGGGGGACCAATTGCAGCCGTGTTTCACTTTCAATTTCACGACAACATCATCCTGGCCCAGGTGGCCCAAAGAGGAATAGATTGAAAAAGACATGAATTCCTGTTTATATGCTCGAGCGTTCCTCACCGATGAGACCGTGACATGTGGAGCAGGAATACATTCCTGATGCATTCTTTATTCATATGAAGCAACAGACTCCAACCGTACACAGCAGCTGGATGGATGAGATATTAATTCCAGACTACTGCAGATTAACAAAGATGGGATGCGATGGTCTATCTGGCATGTCGGATAAGACACGGTCCCCAGGCTACGCTCCCTTCACACCAACAATCAATTTACATCCTGAAATGAAACGACTCCAACGTTATCACTGGAAACATCGTTAAACTTTAAGCACTTGCAATTTGTGCTGAACAAATGCAGCTTTTACCCCTTTTATCTCATGCAACTCATTTCCTTCTTCTTTCTTCTGTTTGTCTTCCCTTCATGTTTCCTCTTCCCCCAACAAAGGTTTTGACATTGGTTGCAAAATAGTATTCCAAATATTTTCCCACCACCATGATTGCAAGAAGCAATGGGCGCTGCTTGCTTGGTGACCTACAACCTCCAACTCTGACTGACAAACTGTTCGCGAGGCTGCTGTCAGGGCCAGCAGATTACAGACAGACAGACAGACAGACAGACAGACAGACAGACAGACTAATAAGAGACGGGATGCAAAGCTGCGAGTTGACCTTCAGATACAGAATCATTATTGAACTGCCACCAAACAGGACTGTTGATGTAATGACTTGGCCTTTAATCTGCTGACAATCTGCTATTAACCCTTCACACAACTTAAAACCACAAATTGTTTTTTTACAGCTTGGGGAAATTTCAATGCGGTTTCATTTTTAACATACAAATGCAATGCTACAGACTATTGCAAAGCGTTTGTGTATTGTGTTTGGTAGGACATGCTCGAAAGTCACCGACCTCGAGCCCAGAGAATCTTGTCCTAAGTAACGAGATTCAACGCTTGAATGCAAAACTGAAATCCAGCATTTCTAGTAAATCATGTTTTAGTGTTTTCCACCGTTGGACCCTGATGAACATTTGACTTTTGCCAGTTGTGACCATGTGCTCCTCAGCCTCAAAGCCAAAAGCTGAATTGAATCTATTCAGCGTGTGGAATACGTTAAACAAGGACCGACAACAGTTCCTTCAGACCAAGGCAATGTGGTTGCAGCGCACATGTTGTGCCACATTCTGACATTTAAACAAGACGCATTGCACTGGAGGGGCTATAATTACATGCAGTGGAGTGGACTCAGATGTTCTGATGACAGTTCGTGCTGTCAATAAAACCTTGTTTTCACTGCATCGCAGGCTTCACTTGGTGAGATGAAGGTCGAAGCTTAACTCCCCCTCCCCATCGTTCATTCAGAGTTGACATCAATTCTATTTCCTGTGCTACGCACCCACCAGTCGATGATGCCACGGTTGGAACTCCCTCAAGGTTAAAAGACTCAACCTCTGTGGCCTCGCACTCACAGAGAGACTTTCTGAACTCTTTTTTAATTTAACTTTTTTTAAAAATATGTTTTAGTGAGATGTTATCTTTCGGATTATCTGTCTTTTTCTCTTGCATAACGACCTCGCACATCATTTTCAGGATGCCAGTGTACACTGGAGCAGCATAATGTCATCTCAGTCTCAGAAACCATCTTCTGGACATGGAGAGCAGCTTCCGAAAACAGCAGCTCAGTGCTCAGAGATGTCAGAGACACTGGATGTCATTCACAAAGTTTATTGGCTGAGTCAGCTGAGGCCGATCATAGTGGAAGTAGTTTGGTTTATTTTTACTTTGTATGTCATTATTATTAGATTTTCTGGAAGTTATTATTATGTCTTTACGTATATATCTGTCTGTATCTCGAGATGATGCTTTAAAATGACGCTGCTGAAGTGACTCTGCCATTAGCTTCAATTATATTGTTTTAATGTAGATATTGTTATCACGATTTTTATATTTAAATGAATAATAATAAGCATTACTTGACTTAGTTAATAAGTCGATATAGGAAGCATTACTACATGGTAGGACAGGCGTGGGCCGAGCCGTAGCTTTTTAATTTGGCCCACCGAAATGATATTAATATTCAGTGAGTTATGAAATAGCTGTATTCATTTCAATAAAGAGCTAAACACCCTGGTGGGGTTCCAGAGACACTGATTTGGTTGCAACTTTGCTCTGGTTCATTATCAATCGACATGAAAGCAACATCTCTTAAAGCTGCATACCCCAGGATACATTGTTCCCTCCGATGAGGTGGCTCACCAAAACACTCCATCCATCTGCTGCTGCTCCGCTACCCCCCTCTGGCTGGCACACTGTACAACCCACTGTGGCCCCACCAGTCAAACAGTTTGCCCCCCCCTCTCCCTCCCCGGGCTAGGAAAAGCCATCAGTTCTATCCCCAAGGTCCTAGTCGTCCAATCAGAAGCAGGTAATTCTGGTCCCTCTTGGCAGCAGTGAGTGCAGTGCTGTGGTGGAGCGGCAGGTCTTTACATGCCCCCAACATCACCGCCTCAGTGGTTAGGTTAGCCTGGCTTCAGCAGTCAGCAGGTGAGTTCAGGCTCAGTTCATCCGGACTGTGAAGAAGTTGTTTAATAACAACGTGTGAATGTGTTTAAGTTGCTCTATTGACCTTGGGAACTTCTGTCTTCATCACAACACATTGCTGTGTTTGTGATTTCCATTGACTGTCCCTCGAAAATAATTCAGACTGAGTTCATATTGCACTGAACTTTGCACTTTGCACAGCTGCGGGAAGAAAATTTCCCGCCAGCCTAGCGTTGACCACAGCATCCATGTTTCTACGTCATACTGTGCACAGTTCCATGTTCTGAGTTAGATCTCTGTTCTCTTTGCCAAGCAAATCCATTGGAAAAGCTGGAAAAGTACAAAATCTGATTTTAGACAACGCTGCTGCACAATTTCACTTTGCTCTCATGCTGACGGCAGAACAGGTTCACCAGATGTCATCATCTGGTTCGAGATTAAGCCTGCGGGGGTGGAAAATAGTCAGCGCACTAAAAAACAACAACATTGTGAACCTCTTTATAGAATCTTTTCGGAGTTGTGGAACTCGCCGAACACAGAAATACATCAGTATTTAAGCGCAGTACAGTAAGAAATGAAAGTAATGCTTTCTTACCTACTGAATGATATCAACTGTGAAGGGTCCGCAGCAGAAGAGTGGAAAAACAGTTTTCTTTCTCCTCATCTACCACTTCTTCATCTTCTGCTGCTGCTGCTTCTGCTGTACAGTATTATGGTCTGCCCCCCCCCCTTTATACCCCCTCACTCTCTCTCTCTCTCTTTCACGGACACATTGGAGTGTCAGCAGGGTGCATATTGAATCTGTGGGTGTGTGTGTGTGTGTGTGTGTGCGCGCTGGCAGCGGCAGCAGCCAATCAGAGAACAGCAGCTTTGGCGACATTTGTGGCACCCACATGTTCAGCCTCCCCCTCTCATGCTGACACACTTATAGGATGTATGGTTAGTCACAATAGTCTCTCTCTCTCTCTCTCTCTCTCTCTCACACACACACACACACACACACACACACGTAAAGCACATCTGTCATCTGCAACCATCTTATCCAACCTTTCAGAGGATTAGCGATTTTTTTTTTTCTCTTTTTACGTTGAAAGTCAACGAGATAATTTCCTGCTCGCTCCTCGGTCGCCTGCCAGCCTGGTTGCATCACAGGGATTTGGTGCGATTTGTCGCAGCGGTTCAACAGTCCTTGTCTTTCATGGGAGTCACGGAGAAGCTGCAATTTGAGATATCATACAAATTTACATGCGGCATCACGTTGGGGTGGTGGGAGGGGTTGGGGGGGAGGGGGTTAAGAATGTTATGTAATCTGCTGATGTATATTGTGATGTCACAGCAGTTTAGTCTCTCCACTGGGAACAGCTGCACATAGCAAACAGCGTTCCGTTCAGGCCGATATTCCCAGGTTTAGACGCTGCTTTCAGGTCAATGATAGATGACTCCGCCTCCGCCTACTTTAAAAAAAAAAAATCTAATGTGAACTTTTCACCTTCACCGGAGAGAAACAACAAACCGGCAGCTGGACAGAAATATTACGCTGGAACCGATCATCATCCTCGCTGTCGTTCTTGTCAAGCAAGATCAGCACTGACCGTCGCACTGCACGTGTGATCACCTTGAGTCATACTAATTAACGGCGTGTTTGCCAGTTGCCAAACAGCCTAATGTGCATGTTGTTCAGAGGACGCTGGAGTGCCTGGAGAAAAGTCACACAAGCGCAGAGCATGCAGACAAATGACAGTGATGATGGTCAACTGGCACTGCAAAGTCTGATTTGTACACTTTGGATCTGACTGGCAATCATGTGTCGTACTTATTTAATACACATTGATGTTCTGTGTAAGTAGATTATCAGTACAACATTAAGATTGGAATGTAAATTTAAAAAAAAATACCAACAAAAAAACAGAACAACAAAACATACAGTAAAATACATTTGATTTCAATAAAAAAAAATTAACAGTTCCTTATTTTTTTTCTGGATATGAACATCAATAATTTTATCGTACTATCAAGCGTAGAGACATTAAATCACATCAGGTCAATGCTAAATGACAGTGATGGAATGCAGCAGCGCTGCCAGCAGAGCAGTGTTGCCCAGCACCAACGCTGCCAAGATGAGAGACTTGATGATGGGAGTCTGAAACAGGAAGTAGACTTCAGGTTAGGAGGGATGCTGTCAATCACTCGGTTCACGAGGTTGGTGGTCAGTGTCACACACACACACACACACACACACACACACACACACACACACACACGCTCACTCATTTCAAATGTCGTATGATTTGGTCTGTCAAAAATGTTAGAATTGTAACAAGTAATTATGATCATCAATCAATCAATCAATCAATCAAATTTTATTGATATAGCACCTTCCAACAGCCAAACGGTGCACAAGGTGCTTTCCAGAGTGAAACAAATAAAAGCAAATACTAATAAAAACAGCTAAAACGCAGCAAAACTGTGCATAAAAATAAGAATACCAACAAGAATAAAATGCAAAAATTGGTTAAACATGCTGAAAACTCAAAGTGTCAAACCAATAAGCAGCGGTCCAGCCAGCGCCTATGTATATAATGCCAGGCTGAATAAGTGAGTTTTTAACTGAGACTTGATCGCGCTCATAAAAAAAATGTGACGTAGCGTAGAAGTATTCACTTCATCAAAGTGAAGTAACTGCAAAAGTACGCAAGTACTTTGTTACTTTACACATCTGATAAATATACAAATACAGAATAAAAGAACATTAGGTGAGCATTAGTTTGGCAGTGATACTGACCCACTTCGCCAGGCTTGACCGGTCAGCACACTGGGAGTCGCTCGGTCCGAGCACTGGCGGTCACAGACAAGGAGCATCGTTCACTCAAGAGTATCGTCGCTACAAACTAGCAACACAACCATCTCCCTTGGAGCAGACTTACATCTGTTGACACAGAGGTGCTCGTGCACCAGGAGGAGGATCCTCAAAGAAGCCAGCCAAGCCACGTAGCCAATCAGAACGTGCGTGGACCACGGCTGGGGGAGCAGGAGCGACGCCTGCTTCATCCCCACAAACATGGCGGCAACTGCAGTCAAACAGGACGAGTCAGTTTGACGGTGGATTCATATGGAGTGTCGACGGCTGAGGTGCCCGCTCTCCTCGGTGCAGTAAAGTGACGGAAGGTTGTGTGTCTATTTGCTCCGTGACCAGGTGGAGCAGGTTCCAGCCGCTGGCTGTCATTTCATGCCATCACATGACTTCTCAAAACAGAAGTGATGGTGAAAAGTCAACCAGTCTTCAATGCCATGAAACACAGAGTCTGTTTTTAGCTGCTCGCCAGGGTACCAGCAGAGTGCAAGCAACATGGCTTCATGTCATCTAACTTCATCAACAGTCCGTTGGACAGAGAACCAACCTGCCGTGATCTCAGCTGTGTAGCCGACGCCCCAGTGAGCCCAGTTGAAGATGAATCTCCTGGGGAGGAAAAAAAAAAACACTTCAGTAATAGGAACACCAAAACTCCACCAATGAGGATCAGGGCCAGAAGTAGAGAAAAAACTATTACAGGAAGGAGATTTTAATTTAGGTTTTGATTTTGAGTTTTCAGTTGAAAATTCATGAATAAAGTCACAATTTTCGTGGAAAAAAGTCTGCGTATTAAAAGACAAAATTTTGTGAATAACGTCAAAATTTCATGAAAAAAGTCTATGTAAAAAGATGAAAATTCGTTGAAAAAGTCTATGTAAAAAGATGAAATTTCCTGAAAAAAGTCTACATATAAAAGGCGAAATTTCGTGAATAACGTCAATATTTCCAGAAAAAAGTCTACGTAAAAAAGACCAAAATTCGTTAAAAAAGTCTACGTATAAGAGGCGAAATTTCGTGAATAAAGTCAAAATTTCATTTAAAAAAAAAGTCTACGTATAAAAGGCAAATTTCGTGAATAAAGTCAAAATTTCCTGAAAAAAAGTCTATGTAAAAAGATGATATTTCCAGAAAAAAGTCTACGTAAAAAAGACCAGATTTTGTGAAAAAAGTCTACGGTCGGTATAAAAGAAAATAAAAATGTAACTTCTGAGAAGTGGTGAGTTTCTATACAACATAGCCTAGTGTTCCTATGCATTGGCTATGGCAGTTAATAAATGCTGAAATTATGCAACAAACAAGAAATGATTCCTTCACTTGAAATCTAAAGCAGACCAAGCTGTCAAGTTTTAAACGACACCAAATGTGCTTTACAGTCATGCCAGTCTAGAAGTAAATGTTTTATTTATAATACAAATACATGATATATGATTTGCAAATGATATAATTCTTATGGAAGACAAAGATTCAACCAACTCCCTCTGAGCAAAGTCTTGCTGTCGCTGGCTTCGGCTCTCATGTGACTTGAGGAAAACCTCAGGTCTTGAGGGGCGAGGGAGGTGCAGCAGTCACATGAGGTGTCAGGTGGGCAACTCACCTGCTGGAGTCAGGTGACGGCCTGAACGCAGCCATGATTGGCTGAGTGAGAGACAAGACCAGAACGCAGCAGCCGAGGTACGGATGAACATCTGCACGCTGCACACACAATCAAGTACTTTATATACACAAGGACACAAATACTATCAGTGCAAATAAGTCATCAGTCAGTGTGTGTGTGTGTGTGAAGGTATTCACCGTACCTTACTCCAACCTCTCCTGTAGAAGAACGGGAGGCAAAAAGCTGCGACAGTTAAAGCCACAGTCAGCGTCATCAGTCCTCGATGAACCTGCACAGAGACCACACGGGGATTTGACAAGCATGCAAAACCAAACCAATGCTGCAGCTCAAGTCCTTGCTGTTGTTCACGTGTGATGATATCAACCTGGAACCAGATTTTCTGGCCGAGCAGAGTCTTGTCTGGCCACTCAGGTTTATAGAAGCTGGCGATGAAGGTGCCAACACTTCCTGTTAGCATCCAGGCTATCAGCATTAGCACGCCTTGAAAAGACAAGACAACGTAGTAAACATTGTGTGTGAAGGTTCTCAGTCAACTGGACCCAGAAGGGAAAATCTTTTAGTAGCACCACATCATTTAGAATTCTCAGCTGTCTTTTGTGTTGTTTTTGTCCGACCACACAAACTGGTTTCTACGGAGCTGGCAGCTAAAAGTTTTTAATCCAAGTTTCTCGTCCAGAGCTTTTTAACCTCTCGTCTTCCAATATTTCTTCTTTTCAAGGGGAAAAAAAAAAAAAAGTTTTCAGCATTCCTTAAAATAACTGTGCTTCCTCGTTGATAATATCTTATCTTGTTATTTCATCCAAGTAGAAAACTCTCAGTGACCGTCATGTATACAAACCGTGCATTTTCATGATAATGGGACTGCGGGATCCCAGCAGCACTTCAGGGCTGCCAGTGATGAGCTTTTTCTGTGAGGTGATGAAGGGCTGACGGCTGTGTCTCCTCATTTTACCTGAATGAAAATATTAATGTTAGACAGGCCTTTGTGTTGGCAATGTGTCCAACACTTTGTAGTTGCCTAGAGGTGTGGTATAATAAACTCTTTTTTACGTTATTTGATTTGCTTAATCTGTAAATTTAAAAATCCCAGTCCATCTCTTTTACCCCCCCCCCCCCCCACCGTGCTCGGCTTGTCCACTCGCTAGAAACAGGAAGTAGTCCTGGTCCAGATCGAAGCGGCCTGGTTCCTGATGGCTCACTTTGACCCTTCGACTGAACCGGCACTGCATGGCGCCATCTGCCAGGCGCCAGGACACTGACGCCAGAGCAGACTGCAAACACACACACACACACACACACACACACACAGGACGAGTTCAGGGTCTATTTAGAAGCTGTGTTTCCATGACAGTCTTTCCTAAAATAAAAAAACGATATTTCTAAAATTTCTCAAAGCACAGTTGCGACTTGCATTGAATACTGTGACACGCATAAGCTGTAATTTCGTAAAAGAATTACGGAATTGCGATTGCTTTTGTTTCTTTACATTTGTTTGCTGTCAAGAATGGTTGTTATGTTTTTCTCTTTGATTGACTTGTAAAAAATGTTCCGTCTCCTCCTCTGTCGTCACGAGTCACAAGTGTTCCCATCATGCTTTTGCAATATACCTCCATATGGATACTTCTGAAAAACCACCTCATGAGAGTCAAAGCCTTTGAGCCATATTGGAGAGGTTTAGTTTAGAGGTTAGTGGAGCTGCTTCCATCACCAGGTCTTATTATGGCCATACTGAGGTTTTGTGCAATTCTAGGGCTGATGGAAACGCAGCTAGTGAGAGTCCGATGGAACTGGAGTGTCCACTTTCTTTGTAAGATGAACTTTAAAAAAACAAAAAAAAAAAAAAAATCACATCTAAAATATCCATTAAAATCCCATTTGTGGTGGGAATGCCTTAAACATGTCTTTCACAAACACCACTATTCACTCATCATAAACGCTATCATATGTTTTATGCGTTGTAAAGTCCAGAGACTTTTTAACAGCCCAAAGCAAAATGCTTGGCTTTGCTGCGTTGTGTCTTTCTGAGGTCAACAGCCACATCTCTAAAAGCAATAAAATCCATCCAGTAAGTCCTGGCAGGTGACTTCCTGGTCTTGTTTTACATATGGTGTGTGTAGCACATCCTTCATATATGATGTATGCAAAACAACAGACAGGAAAAAAAAAACAAAGAAAGAAAGTAAACCGTGTAAATAAACCAACATGCATGTTGTGCAGTGACAGACTGTGTTCGACCTGAGTCTGGTTTTCAGGGTGTGTTCGTCCACTGACGGAGGCTGCAGACACTGACACTCTGTCACCATCTTTCAGACAAATGTAGACATCGTCATTGCCCTACAGAGAGAGAGAGAGAGAGAGAGAGAGAGAGAGAGAGAGAGAGAGAGAGAGAGAGAGAGAGAGAGAGAGAGAGAGAGGGAGAGAGAGAGAGAGAGAGAGAGAGAGAGAGGGAGAGAGAGAGAGAGAGAGAGAGAGAGAGAGAGAGAGAGAGAGAGAGAGAGAGAGAGAGAGAGAGAGAGAGAGAGAGAGAGAGAGAGAGAGAGAGAGAGAGAGAGAGAGAGAGAGAGAGAGAGAGAGAGAGAGAGAGAGAGGAGGGAGAGAGAGAGAGAGGGAGAGAGAGAGAGAGAGGAGAGAGAGAGAGAGAGAGAGAGAGAGAGAGAGAGAGAGAGAGAGAGAGAGAGAGAGAGAGAGAGAGAGAGAGAGAGAGAGAGAGAGAGAGAGAGAGAGAGAGAGAGAGAGAGAGAGAGAGAGAGAGAGAGAGAGAGAGAGAGAGAGAGAGAGAGAGAGAGAGAGAGAGAGAGAGAGAGAGAGAGAGAGAGAGAGAGAGAGGGAGAGAGAGACAGAGAGAGAGAGAGAGAGAGAGAGAGAGAGAGAGAGGGAGAGAGAGAGAGAGAGGAGAGAGAGAGAGAGAGGAGAGGAGAGAGGAGAGAGAGAGAGAGAGGGGAGAGAGAGAGAGAGAGAGAGAGAGAGGGAGAGAGAGAGAGAGAGAGAGAGGGAGGGAGAGAGATCAATGAATTTCCATTCAATCAATGTTGATTTGAAGAGCAGTGAAAGGTCTCAAAGTCAGAAGCTGGAACTCAGTTTGGGTGTCGCTCCAACTCACAGTCTTGTGTTATTTTGCATAACATTCATGTCGGTTATTCTGAGTGAGCCGTGCAGGATGAACTTCCTTACCATCCACGTGTCCCAGGAAAGTGCAAAGGACACGTATCCTTCTGCCGGGCCACTGAGCTCAAACACAACCGACTGGGAGAGCAAGGATGTCACAGTGTTATTGAAAATGCCATCCAAAGGAAATTAGATGCAATATTTAGCTTGGGCGTGCATTTATGGCAATGAACAGTGTAAATTTGTTTATTGGTGTCACAAACCTTATAAAAAAAAAAAGTTATAATTGAAAGTCTTGATTTACTTTTAAAGTAGAGCCAAGTTCTTTCATCTTTTCATGGAATTCAACAAATAGGAATGACTAAAACTCAAACTGTTTTGTCTGGTCCCTCCGTGGCCATGGACAGGAAGAAGCAGTGCGGATCAGTTTGTGGGTTACACCCTGGAGGATCTAACGCACAGGATTTGGTGCGTCCACATCCCTGGGAGGAAAACTGGAAGGAAAATATACAGACGAAACTTAACTAGCACGCAAGCTACTCACAAAAAGTTTGCAAAGAAAACAAACAAACCCCAGTAGTTGACTGTCTTTAGGTCCCCCCCCCCGCCCTTACAAGCCAACAGAGGGGAGAATTCTCGGTGATTAAATTCACAGCACGGTTTCGGTTGTCTGTGGCAGCGCTGGTCCTGCTGATGTTTGATAAGTGTGTAATTACTGAGCTTATAGTTTCACTTAATGAGGCTGATAAGCTGGACTTGACATGCGTGTCCAGCGTCCAATGCACTCTGGCTCAAACCATGTGACCGGCTGAAAACGACGGCTGAGCGTCGGGCCGTATCATCTGCGTCATGTGACCTGATTATAATTACGCACGCTAATATTGTGCGTCAGCTTCGATTTCTAGCAGTTTTACAGCACCTGAACCTGCGGCTCGTAGTATTCACAGACATAAAAGCCGTCATATGTGACGTTTTATTTGGTTGACTTTGAATTGATAAGAGTGAGGTCACTGATGAGGGCCAACTGCCCAGGAACCCAACTGTCCAACCACTGGCTTCAGTGATAATTGTGTTGGCAACAAGGAGGTAAAAGCAGAGGAAGGGGAACTCACAGGCCCGGGCAGGACGGAAGGCGTGGTGCTGTGGACTGGAGGTGTTGTGTGCCACTGGGTTGTCAAAGGAGGAGCGCCGCGCTGACTGATGACCGGCCCAGGCAGCTTCGCCCAGTACTGATTAAACTCAGCGACAACACTCACACTGCAGGATGAGGGGATGAACACAGCAGCAGTGGAATGAGACGGGATGAGCACGTTGTGTTGTTGTGTTGTACTGGTGGCCGTCGTGCGTATACAATTTGGCAGGGAGGTGCAAGTTGAGAGACGTCTGTGATTGATACTGGATGCAGACTGAGGTGCACGTGTTTAGTCTGTTGGGTAGTTTACAGGTAGTTTCGTCTTCTACGTCCGCTTCTCCTTGCGCTCATGGTGGCAGGAGGCGGGGCCTTTCCCAGCAGTCACAGCACTACAGCAGACCCACACCTTCGACCTTGGAAGTTGACCGTTTATTGTCGTGTCACGTGGAAAGACAAACCATCGTGCACACCTTCCTAGTTGTGGGACAGTGGGAGGCAGTCGGGGATCGAACCCGCAACCGTCCTGCTGTCGGCAGCCAGTGCTGACCTCCATGAAGCTACTTTGTCTCCTTTAAATGTTGAAATGTTAATCCAGGCTCCCCGGCTCATCATGAGAGCACCTACTGGTTGTCCAACAGCTTCTTCTTCCTTCCATCTTATGCATTCCACGCGCACGCCAATTATCCATAACCGACATGCTCAAAAAACGCTGTGTTTCCATCGCCCCTAGAATCGAGCAAAACCTAAATATGGCAATGAAAACTGCTGATGGAAACAGCTCCACTTGGAAAAGCCTCCCAATGATGGCTGAAGAGTGTTGACGCTCTCATGAGGCGGTATTTCAGATGTATCCATACAGAGGTGTATCGCAACAGTGTCATGGAAACACTTCTTCTTCTTTTTTTTTTCGCATTTAGTCAATTTAGTTTACTTTTCTGACCAAAGGAAAACGGCTGCCCAAAAGCAGATACTAGCAACTTGTGTTTGAAACCATTCACTTAGAGAGAAGTCAACTCACAAAAACTGAACATAGTCAGGAGCGTCTACAGGAGCATTCCAGATGACGGCAACCTCGGTCTTCTTGGCGTCACTCCTGTGGCTCACTGCTGAATCCTGGACAGACGATGGCGTTCATTTTCAGACAGGACCCTTTTGTGTTCGCTATTCCTTCATCACTACTTCCGAATTAGTTTGAGTTTGGCTGGGAACGTATACCTGGTGTTTATGACAGGTGAGCAGCTGTGTGTTACCCGGTGAGGTGAGTGTGAAGGTTCCAACCGTCGCAACTGAACCCCAATGGGCCGCATCTCTGGCCTCCAGCAGAAATCCTTTAAAGTAGGTTTTTCCAGAGAGGACGACTGAAAGCATGAGTCACAAAGCAAAAAGCGTGAGTTCAAACTAATATGCAAATTTGATTTCTATACGTGCCATTCTGTATGCTAGCTCCGAACACAAGCTGCGTCTCCATGACCCCTAGAATTGCACAAAACCTAAATATGGCAATAAAAAAAAAAACTGGCCATGGAAACACGGGTCACATGACCAGTTCACTTCAACTAACTGCTGCAAAACACAAAATGTTTTGTACCTCCATCCTCCTCAAAGTGGGGGCAAGATTTTACGAGAATCACAGCGTATTCACTTCACACCATTCAATGGAAACACCTGCAATCCGCAATTGGACTTTGGCAACATTTTGAAAGTATGGCTTTTATTTTGCGTAAAAACTGTCATGGAGACGCAGCTGGTGACATTAGTTACCTCTGATGCTGTCCTTCGGCCTGAAAGTGGTGCTGTTTGTCGCTAGCTGGTAGGGGCTTGGGGTGGTTTCCCCTGCAGATCCATGGCGGGGCACCATACTGTCACAGGACTTGGTGACCTTGCCATTAGCGTAGCCGTCCGCTGGCGCCCAGTTACGCACCAAAATGGAGATAAATAGAAGAGAAGGTAGGCCCACAGGAGACATCTGCAGAGCGTTGGACAAAGTGTTCTGTGGTGATCATGTATTTAGAGGAAGTTTTGCTTGACAAGGAACTGGTACAGCATGGATTAGGGATGCAACAATATTCGGTATGTTACCAAACCGTTCGCTACGCCCTGTTCGGTTCGGTACACAACGGCCAACAACGTTACTTCTGGACGTTTCGGCCAGTCACAAAACTCCGCGCCAGAGCCGCCCAGCCACCCTACGCAGGAGGCTGATTTGGGCCGCTTGAATCCACGTTCTCGTTCAGTCATTACCCAAAAGCTCATGACCGTAGGTGAGGGTGGGAACGTAGATCCACAGGTAAATGGAGAGCCTTTGCCTTTCAGCTTAGCTCCTTTTTCACCTCGACAGCTACAGCACTGCAATCCGCCTGACCATCTCACGCTCCATCTTTCCCGAGATACCTGAACTCCTCCACCTGAGGCAGGGTCTCTCCACCGACCCGGAGAGGGCAAGCCACCTTAATCTGGTCGAGAACCACGGCCTCGGACTCGGAGGTGCTGATTCTCATCCCAGCAGCTTCACACTCAGCTGCAAACCACCACAGCGCACAGTGGAGGTCCTGGCTGGATGAAGCCAACATGACCACATCATCCGCAAAAAGCAGAGACGCAATCACGTGGTTCCCGAACCGGACCCCCTCGGACCTCTGGCTGTGCCAACCCAAACATCTCTCTTTGGGAAAACTAAGTAGAATATAGCGAGATGATAACCATAGTCCAACTATCGCTAATCTTTCTCCTCCTCGTTTGTTGTTGTTGTGGTGCCGCTTTGTGCTTTCGTGACGTCTGCGTCAGAACATACACAGGTTACGTAACATATCAACATTAGATCGCGGAAACCATTTTTCTAATATTAGCGAGTGTAGTATAAAATAATAGTGAGTGTCTCGACTCGGCTGTGAGTGGGTTAAGATTTTGTTCATTTTTATTGGAAAGTCGTAAACTTTCTATTTAATTTATGTGGTTTTACGTTTGTTTAATTTGATACAAAAGATACCATATTGTTAGCACGGCCCAAAAACTGTGAT
>CM020504.1:26326704-26339204 GCA_009823395.1 Thamnaconus septentrionalis | reverse complement strand
ATAATATTCACCACGGCGAAGTTAATTCACGCTGTGGTAAAGTTAATAACCAGTGGATATCGGTGCAATAAATAAGCTAACCGTGAAGACGAGTTAGAGATTAAATATGACAAATGGGCTAATAAATGTCACTTGAATGCCTCATTTTTTAGTTTTTTTTTTTTATTTACTACACGAACACAAATGAGGTTTTCAACTGCGGTTGGCTCGCGAGGGAACAAAACGTTGTTGTTTTTTTTTATTCGCGGGTCCTCTCTACTCCAATCATTACGGTAACAGACATTGTGTTTACTCCGCCCCCTCAGCTCCACCGCCACTGTCCAGCCTGTTACAGTTCGCACTGACTGACTGTCCTCCTGTAGCTGTGACTGGGCGCAAACAACATCGAACAGGTGAGCGAGACTGCGCGCGCAAACGTGATTTAGCACGAAGTATCACTGTCAAAAGAAAGAAACAAAGAAAAAAAGACCCCCGAGCGCCTTCATGTTTGCAACGGCTGGTTCGGGAAGACGGAGTCACGCCGAGGCTACACGCCGGCTAGCTGGCCCCAGCTGTGTGCTCTCTGCCTCACAACATTTAGCCTGACTGTGTAAACAGACACACATTGCACTTGTTGAGGCAGCTTTCAGCTGCATCGTCGAGGTGAACTGGTGCTAAAGTGCCTTGTGGCAACACGGTGAAAAATGTTCTGCCCCTGCTTGTCTGAGACACGCAAACACGCCAAGTTTGTTAAAAGTCGAGACACGTTCAGCGGTGAAATAAAAAAAAAAAACCGAGTTTTTCCAGAAACGTTTCAAAGTAGGAGGGCGCCGCCCACTGGCATGGAACTCCGGAGGAAGCGGCTGTTTAAAGTACGGTCACCACAAGTTAAACCAGAGTAAACTTTATTAAATTCAATTTCTTTTGGGAGAAAACGATATCGCCGAATCGTTGTACGGGTTCTTCAGTTGCGATTGGGCGGTTCGCATTTTTTATGTGTCATCTGCGGATAGGCGCATTAACGAGACGAACCTTAAATGTGGCAGATTTCAAACGGAATTCGTAGTGCGACTGAACGGGACGTTAGCTCGGCGGGTTTCACTGGCGTTTGACGCTCGCCGGCTTCTCTCTGCGAGTGGTTGGTTGGTTATTGCGGAGGTGATGCGTTTCGGTGCTCACTTGTTGACATCAATTTGCCCAAAGGACGGAGATGTAAAAATAGAAAGAGTGACATTAAAGGGCTGGATTCCTGACCTTGCTCCCGTCGGAGATAAAAGCAGTGCGCATGCGCGGAGACTTGACAGGGTTCAGCGACTGAGGATGCAATAACCCGGCGCTTATCGCAGACCTTTTGCGAGAACAATTCTCCAGATATATTCGCGATTGCAAATTTGAGCTTTGCAGTGTTAATTTAAAAATTAAAAAAAGAAAGAGAGGGGAAATACATTTAGTGTCTTTAATGCTGATTCATCAAATCCCATGTAACTTTATCAATATCAAGACAGAGACTGTGGTCTGTGCTTGTTCATTCAAGTTTGTTATTCCAAAGGGAATACATAATCTATTACAGAAAAAACAGTAAAATGCAGCATATTTCTTACTGTTAAAATCCTGTTTGTGTAGATTCATCGTTGTGGTGATGTTTAAAATGTTGTATCTCTATGCCTGATTGCAGATTGTGAAAGAAAAATAACTTGGCGCAATACATCCCCAAAAATGCAATACAAATTCAAACAAACGCAGCACGTTATTTTGGCGTTTTGCTTTAATGTTCTTTTTGATGTGGAACATCTACGCTTGAAATTAAAAATAGAATCAAATTGTGTTGTTTTTTTTTTTTTTACTAAAAAGTGGTGCAGTTTGGTGGGATGGTGATCAGACTGTCATCTGCAATCTGTTGCAGCCTTTGCATTTAAAGCCCACTTGCCAATACAACAGCAAAGGGCAGTTTGGCACCAGCAACCACTGCTGTCCACACTCAGCTGCTTACTGCATAAAGTTCCTCTTCATGTGTGTTTTACAACACTTTGCACAATGTGTCTTTGGCACTTGTTGCTAAAATTCAGTTCCTCTTACTGACAAACACTCTACCAGGACGATGAGGCTCTTTCAGTCGGCTTGTGCACTTTCAGTGTTGGATCTCGTTGTGTTGGCTTTTTTTTTTTCTTGTTTTTTGTTTTTTATTCCATGTTGGACAAGTAGATGAATGCCATATGTATGCCGCTATCGCACCAAAGACACTGCCATTCAAAACATCAAAGAAAGAAATACTTGTCTGGAAGCTGACTTCCACATTTCAGAATATAATTACTATCAGTCCCTCTAGAAAATACACGCACACCTTTGTTCCTCAGTTGCAGATGGTTTGATCCCATCAATCAATCAATCGATCGGTCAGTCGGTCAGTCAGTCAACTTTCATTTAGACCATGCCTGGTCTAAATATAATATAGACCAGTCTTATTGCAAGGGATTGCAATGACTTAAGTTGCCCCTACAGTTTCTAACCATGTGGTCTGTATTTTGTCTTTGCAGGAGGTTTGGTTTGAGCTCACTTCTCGAGAGACTTTCCTAATATGTTGCCTCAACACCTGAAGCAGATCCGGGTCCTCATGCTCAACGACAAGGAAAACCTACAGAGGACCTTGTTCAGGCTTGAACAAGGCAAGTCCTGGAAACCGATGAAGAACGAGCAACCAACGCTGCTATGCACTTATTATTAGCCCTGTGTTTGATTTGCGTAGTAGCATCGCTAGCTGCGTTTCCATGACCCTTAGAACTGCTCAGTGGTCTGGTGGTAGAGTGTCCGCCCTGAGACCGGGAGGTTGTGGGTTCGATCCCCGCCTGGGTCAGACCAAAGACTGTAAAAAAAAAGAAAATGGAACCCATTTGCGTCCCTGCTTGGCACTCAGTGTTCGGGGTGCAGAGGACACATTTTCCATCCTTCTGGATGAGACCATCACTGGGACTTTAATTTTGAAAGTGTCATGGAAAGACATTTTTCACATTGACACATTAGCAGACGTGACGTACGGGGTTCACGTGACCAGTTCAAGTGAAAATGGCGCGTTATGATTGGACGGAGGAGGAGACGGAATATTTTATTTTTAAGTCATTAAAGAGAAAAATAGAACAACCATTCTTGACAGCCAAGCACATCAAAATGCAGATTTATACAAGGAATTAGAAAGGAGGGGGAGGGGGAGGGGCTTCGAAAAGCCGTGGTCTCGCTGGACGAGATTTGACGAGAATCACGGCATCGAGATCGAGATCGAGATACACTTTATTGTCTCACGTGGTGAGAACTTTGTTCCTTGTTCCTTGTTCCTTGTTCCGCTTCACACCATTCAATGGAAACGCCTGCAAATCGCAACTGTGCTTTGTCGAAATTTTAGAAATAGCGCTTTTATTTTGTGAAAAATTGCCATGGAAACGCAGCTGCGGCGACTCGTCTGCTGATTTCAGTGCAGCAGCAGCAGCAGCAGCTGGTTTTGTTAAAGGGACAAGTGTACCTTCTGACATTTACAGCACACTGAACCTGAGAGGGATTCCGAGGGCTGGCTGTTTAACAGCACTATATATAGACGGCCGTGTCACGGTCCGCTCCGTCCCATCAGGAAGTCTGACATTTTTGGGGGGGTATTCTGACTATGAGTTGCTATTCTCTCCCAGCAGAGCTGCTGGCCAGGCACAAAGCGTTGGGATTTGACCATGAAATAACACAGTCGGCCCAACCATGTTTGTTTGGCCAGGTTTCGAGCTGCAGTTCCGCCTCGGGCCCAGCCTGCAGGGCAAGAAGGTTCACGTGCACACCAACTACCCGCTTGAAGGGCAGCCGTTCAACAGAAACAAGTTCTACGCCCTGGCGTGGAGCAACCCCACAGGGAAGGAGGACGACTCGGACAAGTTCTGCTCTTTGGACCTGAAGGTAGCCGGGTCCTATGAGTACTACTTTGGATATGGGTAAGGAGTCATCGCTGAGTAATTGTCATCTATGCTAGCAGTCAAAAGGTTGGCCACATGCTTCTGATTTCATGGCTTTTTGCAGATTGTCACCCAAGGCATCAAAGCTATGAACGAACACATATGAAAGAAAAAAAGTGTGACATGACTCAAACAAGTTTTATATTTTAGATGATCTGGAATCACCACCCTTCATATAAGATATATAGAACACAACATATTTGGGTGTCTAACTTTTTCTTTTGCCACATTAATCCACATATCTTGCTCATATAGTGTGTCGTGTGTATCTACAGTGTATTAATTAGAGATCAATACCTGATCAGTCGGCGTTTCAGATATTTCCCCCTCAAAAGTAAAACTAACAGGTCCACAGGGAACACTGCACTCAGTGTGCATGCAGTTCTAAATACTGCTGAGCGCAGCAATGTGATGTGATTCTGCAAAATGGATCAGTCGGCACCAAACATCCGTCTGAAATTAGTCGACCCTTTAAAATGGAAAAAAAAAGTCAAGCCAGGAGCCAATAAAGCGTGTAACTGTGAAAGTAGGAATATGACGGTTTGTTCTCTGGAAGCGCCACAGCCTAATGTTACCAGGGTCACATTTCAAACATGCCTGCAATCCGAGGCCCGGGAGCCTGACTGTGGCTCCACCACCACAGACAATCGTTGGCCACTCAGACCAACACAGGAGCAGCAACTATTGCACGGCGGCAACCAAACCTTGCTGTTGGTTTAAAGCAGGACTGTCAAACACAGGCGTCCGACAATCAGAGATTGCAGCAGAGTCGGACGCCTGTGATTTAAAGACTAACAGCCTTGCAGATGCTGAGCATTGCTGGGGGGAATGGACCAGTAATTCCAATGTTGTTATTGGAAACACAATTTAGGAGGTGGGCTTGGTTTTGTTACATTCTTTCTATCGCTTTATTACACAATCGTATACTTATACATATACTTCACCTGACATACCATAATGACCTGAAGATTGTCATTCTTTTCCGCTTAGCAACAATAAGATTGTGTTTAGTGGAGGTTAGTAGCAGTGTTGTAGTCCTGGAGGTGGGTCCTGGTCTCCAGACCACTTTTGAAGGGTCTCAGACTCATCTCAGACTCTGAGGCATTCTTACTGGGTCTGGTCTTTGGGTGTGGGACTGGACGGACTGGGGTTTTTGGATCCAGACCAGTGGAGGCTCAGCCAACACTGTAATAACATGATAATAACAGAAAAAATCCAGCTGCTCTGTTGGTGACACCCAGAGTGACACCCTGACCCTTATTCCCAGTTCATTGATTTTTTTTTTTTTAATTTTATGAAGCAAAGTTGGTTGAAAATGATTTAAAATAGTTGGCAAAGCAGCAAAATGTTGAGGAAAATGATTCAAAGTCACTTTGCTGAAAAGAGATGTTGCTGCTCCATTTAGAAGCAAACTGGAATTTAAAAAGTTTTTTCTGTTTTGCTGTTATTTTTCTTTGACATATTCAGTCTTGGTCTGGTCTCGGTCTCTATGCTCCCTGGTCTTGATAAGGTCTTGGTCTGGGCTGGTGCCGTCTGGACTACAACAGTAGTCAGGAGTGATGAACATCCTTCCCTGTGTCATATTGTCATCCCCAGAGACTCGGAGCAGATGGGCAGAGGCTACATTGTGGTGGACCCGGTCCTTCGCGTCGGAGCGGACGACCACGTCCTCCCGTTGGACTGCATCACCATCCAGACCTACCTGTCCAAGTGTCTGGGACACCTGGATGACTGGCCAGACAGACTCAGAGTGGCCAAAGAAGCCGGTAGGTGGTGCGGCAGTGGCTGCCTTCCTGACACTGTTGTCCTGTTTGGGAAATATAACATCACAAATCCTGTCCATAGATTGTAAAAATGGGACAACTTGAGAACTTCACACTGCAGGCATTTGAAAGCCAAATTATTAGATTATCATTATTGAATGAATGAATACATTTATTTGGAGCATGTACAAAATGTGTAACCATTTTTACAAACAAAAAAACATAAACAAAACACTGCACATAGTTGGAAAAAGGATGAAGAAGTAAAAACCTTTTTTTTAATTTCCTGCCTCTTTTAACTGTTTTTGTAGCAAAATATTGCTACGCTGATGTCCATTTAAATACATAATATATAAACACCCATATAAATATATAAGATATATACACAACATAAATATCTATATAAACATATCATTATAAAATAAAAATATACTACATGGATGTCCTTATGAATCCTGACAGTGCATAATATAATATAACATACATATATAATATATATATATATATAAATATATATAACAACATATAGTATAATATATACATGTAAACACATATACATGTAAATACATAAGATATACACATACTTACTACATAACTGTCCCTATGTGTGTGTATGTATGTATGTATATATATACACATATATATCGTAACAACTATAACAATTAATACAATTTTATTTATAGATTATCCTTATTATTAATGTTGTTATTATTGTTATGACTATTATGGTATGTACCTGTTGCAGTCAGCTGACTTATTCCCTTGAACTGTGCACTGGGCTGATAGTACTCGGCTCAGGCTTAAATACCAGGCCTGCTTAATAGTTGCTGGTGCTTGACTATGAGAAGCATCCTGAGGGTCGGAAAACCACACGACTTTTATTGTACTGCGACTGTTATTCATGCATTTATGGGCAGTATGTTCAGCTTCCAGCAACTATAAAAATCATCAATCAAGCCAAATTCTGCAGGCTGGACCTTTAAGGCCTTATGGGCCCTGCTATGCCACCCACCACTATTATCAAACACCATGATGTCATCACTGAGGGCATCTATGTGGCCATTTCCATCCCAGGATACAACATGATCCACTTCACGCCGCTGCAGACTCTGGGAGAGTCCAGGTCCTGTTACTCCTTGGCCGACCAGCTCGCCTTCAACCCAGAGTTCAGTCCTGAGGGGAAGAGCTACTCCTGGCCCGACGTGGCCGCCCTGGTGGACAAGCTGAGGACCGAGTGGAACATGCTGTGCATCACAGACGTGGTGTACAACCACACAGGTGAGTGATCGGCCCCCGTGTCGGTGGCGATGAGTCCGTCCCTCACCCTGCACCCTGTGTTCCTGGTTCCTGGTTGATTTGCTCTGTGTCCCGTGCGTTGACACTGTTTCCCAGGTTGGAACTGGTTCAAAGCAGATGACATTCACTGGTGTGTTGTCCTCAAACTGGGCCAGTAAGAATGCAACAATGAGGAGAGTGAAGAAGGTCCTGGGTCGAACCCAAGACCCCCAGCTTTTCGCTCCGTCACCCACCACAAGCAGTACATGGAGAAGTAAACAGTGGTGCTTATTGTTAACAGCAAATGTTCAGCCACCTCTTTTCCAGTAGACCAGGGCTGTCAAAGTCAAACACACAGTGAGGATAAAATTTCAAGCTTGGACAAAGTCAGTGGACAACACTGGCGTTGACTGAAAACTCTTCCTCCAGATTGAACAGAGAAGCTTTTATATGGAGCCAAACAGGTTTTGCAAAGCTGAACACTGGGCAATAAATAACTTCAATTTCCAAAAAAAAGCTCATCAAAATTAATAAAATGCAAATAAAAAAAAATTGTGTGCCCCTTTTTAATTTGCAGCCTTCTGATTTAAATTTCTCTAGTAAACTTTTTCCACGGGCCGATAATACATTTCAGAATAAAATAACAACATTAAACCAATTAACATATTAATAATGTCCTTCAATGAACCTCCTGCCCCGATTGCCCTAGCAGCATAGCAGCAGAGCATTCTGGGATTTGTAGTATTGACGGTTACCTGTGCTAAGTAACTATGCAACATTTCAGAAGACGACTCTGGAAAATGAGTTTCCAAGCAACCACCTTGAAATAAAGCTGCTTTGGCTCCTTCAGTTCATTGAGGGCAATGCAATGAAGTGCAGCCTAGGTAGAGTGACTCAGCAGGTTTGTGTTGCAGCACCTGTCTGCTCTCATCCCACATGCTGCCTCCTGCAGAAAAGGTCAACAAAGGTCATCCAAAGGTTAAAGATTGAATGAGGCAACGGCTTTTTGACCATCGATGAATCTGCTTTTAGTTTTTTGTAAAAATGTGGAACTATTAATGAAAATAAACTTGATTAATTATTATTATTATATTTTTATGACTGACAAGACATGACATAAGCCCGTTGTGAGTGTGTGGTTCCTCAGAGATGACCTACAGGACCATGGTGGTGGAAAGGTTGCCTGGTTGGGGATGGAAATAGAAGGATGGGAGAGGCTGGCGGGGGGGGGGGGGGTGGTTGAGGCTGGCAGGCAGGCTGTGGACTCAGAGTGGCTGTTGGTCTCCATGAACGTGGGTTGGTCATTACCCAGTGCTTCCACTAGGGCAGGGAGAACTGAACTGGAATATAGACCCTCTGGACTTATATTATTATGTTGGACTTGTATGTTTTTTTTTCCCCCCAAAAGTAAACAATAACAAAACACAGCCTGCAACTTGCTCCACAAAAGCTTTGAATTACACGTTTGTGTCTTTATTTTAATGCCTTTGACCTTTAGTCACATGGTTTTGCAGATGTTCAAGATGTTTGAGTGCATCAAACCCTCTTGTGTATGCAGTCTGTAGCCCCACCTGAGACTGCAGGGATGCACTGCAGGCTCTGGAGCCAGCAGACAGAAGATGAGTGGATGATGGTTCCTCTGATTCTGTGGTTTTTATTCTCTCTTCCCTGCAGCTGCCAACAGTGCCTGGATCAGGCAGCATCCTGAGTGTGGCTACAACCTGGTCAACTCTCCTCACCTCAGACCAGCCTGGGTCCTAGACAGAGCCATCTGGCATTTAACCACCAGGGTGGCAGAAGGTCGCTATAAGGAAAAAGGTCTTCCTGTGGACATCACCAATGAGAGCCATCTGAATGTGAGTCACGACCAGGAATGTGATGGATGAGTGAGACAAGGTTCTTCTTCTGAAGAGGCAGATGGAACGAATCCCCAAATTGTGATGAACCCAACAGAACAATGCAGGAACTTGATTTGACTTTTTTCAACAAATATTAACAAGTGTTGCTAAATAAGGAGAAGGCCACTGTGGCAGCGGCAGCGTTGGAACTGCTGCAGTCACAGCAACTGCGACGGCACCAACCGAAACCAAGACCTGGTCAAGACCAGACAGCATCGAGATCCAGTCCAGACCAAGACTTTACACAACAAAGAAAAATAACAACAAAACAGACAATAAAGTACAAAAAAAAAAAATCAATGAATCGTAATAAGGGGTCAGGGTGTCACTCTGGGTGTCACCAACAGAGTGTAAAACACCAGCAGCTGGATTCTTTTCTGTTATTATCGTGTTATTACAGTGTTGGCTGCGTCTCCACTGGTCTGGATCAAAAACCTTGAGTCAGCCTAGTTCCAGACCGAGACCAGACCCAGTAAAAATACCCCAGAGTCCAAGACCAGACCCAGACCAGACCTTAAACGTGGTCTGGAGACCAGGACCGACCTCCTGGACTGCAACCCTAGCAGCTGTAATAGTGCAAATCCAGAGGATGGACAGTCAGCTCACGCATGAGTCAGAGTGCAGCATCATAAAACCTGCGCCAGCTGGGGACTGCTGAGGTTCCGCTGGCTTGTTGGGGAGGGGTTATTGCGTGATGGTCCGGTGACGCCTCCTCGCTGTCCTCTGTGTTTCAGGCCATCAGGAGCGTGATGTGGCAGGACTTGTTCCCGCAGGTCAAACTCTGGGAGTTCTTCCAGGTCAATGTGGAGAGCACCGTGGAGCACTTCAGAGGCCTGCTGCAGAACGGTGTGTGACACACACACACACACACACACAGTGTTCCAAAAGCCATGCCGAAGCGTCAGCGTGCGCCAACCGTTGTCATAGGTGGTGGCGGCAGCAGCAGCAGCAGCAGCAGCAGCAGCAGCATCACACGCTGGCTCGTTGGCAGGGGTGCACAACTGTATTGTATTGTTTGCTTTGGTCATAGATAGATAGAATTAGATAGATAGATATAGATATAAACATGGATGGATATAGATATAGAGATAGACAGATATAGACTTAGAGATATCGAATTACATGGATAGATGCATATAGATATAGACATAGATAGATATAGACTTAGATGGACAGATAGAATTAGATAGAGAGAAATAGATATAGAAGTAGATAGATTTAGATGTATTTAGATAGATATAGACATAGATGATAGATGTAGATCGGTAGATATCGATAGAACAATATAGATAGATATGATATAGAAATTCATAGATAGATGTAGACATAGATGGATGGATGGATGGATAGATAGGTGGATAGATATAATTAGATAGATGAATATAGATATAGACATAGGTGATATAGATAAATAGATATAGACACAGATAGATATAGATATACACAGAGATAGATAGATAGATAGATAGATAGATGTACTTTATTGATCCCAAATTGGGAAACTGCACTGTTGCAGCACTAAACAGTACACAAAATAAACTACACAGTAGTTACAGTAGTTCCAAGAACATTGAAATCCATCTATGTACAACAAACAACCAAAGCAGGAGTGCAGGAGACAATCAGACTGCAGATGCAGGGATAAGCAAGGTTCTCTAAACCAGGAGTGCAGTATGAGCCATTGAGTCCATCAGACGTTCTCTGGACTCAGTTTGTTGATGTTTTCAGCGGTTGTTACTACAGTCTCATTAATCACATGAGCCACTGTGTTTCAGGCACCAAGCCAGACAGTAGCAAAACCGGAGGGAAGAAAGGCGTGAAGATAATCCAGGACCCGCACTATCGCCGCTATGGTTGCACGGTGGACATGGACTTCGCCCTGGAGACATTTAGACCGCACAGGTCAGTGGCAGAAACTCCAGCAACATTCTGCAATTTTAACAAAGATCAAAACTGTCCGTTCAAATGTTGGATTTCAGTCATTTGGGAACTTTGTTGATGTTTTTTTTAATAATATACAGTAGATGTTAAAATGCTCCTTCTGACCTTTTGACTTGTCCAGCTCATGCAGATGAAAAACACAGCAGAAGTCGAGAGATTGTCTCGGGCAACTCTCAAGAAGGGACTCACACATTACAATTTGACACTATTACATCTGGAGAGAACGTTTGATGTTGAAGAGAGACGGTACATTTTTGTTGAAAAAGTGAAGCCAACAGCGAGCTTTGAAATCCTCCTTCATACAGCAACGCATTCTCCAAACATGAGTGCCAGTATGACTTCAGTTGAGTCATGGTGTCTTGAAGGGCCTCAGGACGCTCTGGTGTTGTCTCTCCCTCCATGCAGTTCCTCTCCACAGCACATAGAGGAGTGCTGTGGCTGGATGAGAGCCAAGCTCAACGACCTGAATAAGGAGCAGCACCACATCGTACATCAGCATCAGGAGCAGGTGAGCTTCACTCTCACCAAACACCAAGCTGGCTCCCTGCTGGATCATATCTGGACCTCTCAGTGGAAGTAGATAGTGCTCTGTCTGAGATGAATGGATAGATAGATAGATAGATGGATAGATAGATAGATAGATAGATAGATAGATAGATAGATAGAATTAGATAGAGATAGATACATAGATAGATAGATAGATAGATAGAATTAGATAGAATTAGATAGATGGATAGATAGATAGAATTAGATAGAGATAGATAGATAGATAGATAGATAGATAGATAGATAGAGATAGATAGATAGATAGATAGATAGATTAGATAGAGATAGATAGATAGATAGATAGATAGATAGATAGAATTAGATAGAGATAGATAGAATTAGATATAGATAGATAGATAGATAGATAGATAGATAGATAGATATAAACATAGAGATAGCTATAACCATAGAGATAGAGTTAGATATAGATATAGACATAGAGATAGATAGATATAGATAGACAAAGAGATAGATAGATATAGATAAACCTAGATAGATAGATATAGATAGACCTAGATAGATATAGAGATAGATAGATAGATATAGATAGACCTAGATAGATATAGAGATAGATAGATAGATATAGGTAAACCTAGATAGATATAGAGATAGATAGATAGATATAGATAGACATAGATATCATAGATATCTAGAGCTCTATAGAACTTTTTTCATTCCCGATGGCAAATCCAACCGTCTGTCTTCTTTCCTCAAGGCTGTCAGCTGCATTGTTGCAAACGTGGTGTACGAGCGCCTGGCAGATCACGGCCCTAAACTCGGCCCTGTGACCAAAAAGAACCCAATGGTCACCAGGTAATAAATATATCGAAGGCAAAGCTAGTGTTCAAAGAGGGACGACCAATGCACGAGGAGTAAGCTTAACAAAATAGAAAGTGAGGGGTGAACGTTTCCTGCGCTCATTTTTATAGTTGGTTAAATTGATAGAGAGGAAGTGAGATAGATATAGAGACATAGATATGGATAGGTATCGACAAATACTTCTGTTCCAGGTACTACCACCTAGGATTACAAACCAGATAGATAGACAGATGGTTAGATAGATGGACATACAGAATATGTCTGGATATTTTTCACATTCCCAGTATTTATTAATG
>CM020504.1:26271704-26319204 GCA_009823395.1 Thamnaconus septentrionalis | reverse complement strand
TTAACATATCTTTTTTCCAGGTGTATGTAGACCAGGTGGACGCGGATATTGTTGCAGTGACTCGCCACTGTCCCAGCACTCACCAGTCTGTGGTGACGGTGAGCAGGACGGCCTTCTGGAACCCCAAACACCACCAGTATGGCTCCGACGTGCCACCCATGTTCATACCTGGTATGTGGCAACACAGTCAGCATGCAGGATGGAGTCCACGCCGCTGTTTCGGATAATGCGTGCACGATTCACTTTGCAAATGGTACATGCGTATCCGCGTCGCGCTTGGTGTGCACAGAAGAAATTGGCATTTTGGCGCCGCCTCCCCTGAAGGACGTTTTGGGGCGTTTTCCTCTGCTGTCCTCAGGGAAGATCGAGGAAGTGGTGCTGGAAGCGAGAACAGTGGGACGGGACGCTGGAAGCTACAAGAAGGATGAGCGCTACATCAACGGCATGCCAGAGTACACTGTGGAGATCAAAGAACACATTCCTGTAAGTATTTCCCCGTCACATTCAGCGATGACGTCCATCAACCGGGCCTTCCGCTCATACGCTGGTCCGTGTGGACTCGCTCCTGCCTAGCTGGAGGAGAGCACGGTGGTGAAGAGGGCTGGGGTCACCTCCAAGGGCAGATCAGAGTTTGTTCAGGAGATCACCTTCCAGAACCTGACGCCTGGCAGCGTCATCGCCTTCAGGTAGGACACACAACCTTCTGCACAACGCAAGCGTGTCAGCATCCTTCCCCACTTTATATCCAAGTTGCAATAAAAATATATATATAAGTATATATATGTATATATATACTTATATATATATATATACATATACATACATATATATAGTATACATATATATGTATATATATGTATATATATATATATATATATATATATATACATATATATATATATATATATGTATATATATATATGTGTGTGTGTATATATATATATATATATATATATATATATATATATATATATATATATATATATATATATATATATATATATATATATATATATATATATATATATATATATCTATATATATATATATATATATATATATATATATATATATATATATATATATATATATATATATGTCTATACATATATATATATACATATAGACATATATATATTATAGCGTTACCAGGTAGAATGCATGGTAACACAGGTAACTCTATCAAGTATAACCCACCCCCTCGCCACTGCCAGTGTATTATGACATCTAGAACCTGCACTAAATAAGTAACTGAAGAAGAAGAAGGAGAAAAAAGGGGGGGAAAAATTACATCAAGTCATCTGCAATGATTTGAGGAAGGGTCCCCACGTCTTTGGGAATTTCCCCTTTAAGTGCTGAAGAGAAGATCTAACATCTTCTAGTTTTAAACAAGACCTAATGTCTTCCAGCCATGAATCGCATTTTTAAACAAAAAAGTGAACGTTGTGTCACGAAAACATCCTGGTAGGTGTCTTTTTTTTTAGTGGTTGTGCAGTAATTCGGAACCTTTATCGAGTTGTTGTGCGGCGATGACCTGCGTATCACGTAGAGAGACTCCACCACTGCTTCTGTGTCCTCATCACCACAGGGTCAGCCTGGACCCCACGGCCCAGAGGATGGTGGGGGTACTGCGCTACTATCTCTCACAGTTCAGCCCAAAGTACAAGAAGGGCAGCGTGGCAGACGACAGTGTCCCGGAGGCACTGCAGAAACCACTGGCACAGTGAGTCAGCAACGTCTCAACTGGAGCTCCTGTTTTGAAACATGCACCCAGATCCTCAAGCTGGTGGCAGGCAGGTCAAGATGGTGCAGGAAAGCTTTGGAGCCACTGGTCACCACCTAGTAGGTCTGCTGTGGGGACCAGCTGACCTACTGTCGGACCAGATCCACCATTAAAAAAAAAGCTCCTCAAAGCATCAAGAACCTCCTATTACCCAAATTCAAACCTTTCCACATCAATCAATCAATCAAGCAACTTTTCTTTGTACAGTACTAAATTACAACCAAAGGCATCTCCAGTCCTACAACACCAGCTTGTAGTCTTACAGCTTAGCAATGAACCAGAACAATGTCCGCTGTGGCACCATTCTTCTCCACAGGCTGATGTCCAAGCTGACGCTGGCCGACCTCAACGTCCTGCTGTTCCGCTGTGAGTCAGAGGAGCAGGAGGACAGTGGTGGCTGCTACAGCATCCCAGGGTGGGAGACCCTCAAGTACGCTGGACTGCAAGGTAGGAGGTGAAGACTGAGCATCTGGTGTGCAGTCTGATTCACCTGATGGTGGTGCAGTGAGGAGCACCAGTGCACACTGGGCTGCTGAGGTCCTCCAAGGGAAGAAAAAAAAAAAAATAGTCCTTGCCAAAGACTGTTGTGTGCGCAGGTCTGATGTCCGTGCTGGCTGACGTGCGGCCCAACAACGACCTGGGCCACCCGCTGTGTGCCAACCTCAGACAGGGCGACTGGCTCATTGACTTTGTCTCCAACAGACTGGTCCACAAGGAGGGTCCAGTGGCTCAGGTGAGGGGTCCGCTGGTCACTCCGAGCAGCACCTCTGAGGGCCGCACAGGCTGTCTTCATATTCAGTTTATCATTAGCGGAGCCCCTGTATTCATCTAGTGCAGGGGTGGGCAAACTACGGCCCGGGGGGCCATATGAGGCCTGTTAAGCTTTTTAATCTGGCCTGCTGAATTTGAAGAAATGATCTGAATGGTCAGTAAGTCATGAAATATCTGGATTTCCATCCTTGTTTCCAGTGTTTTCAGAGTCATTTCAATAAAGAGCTGAACACCCTGGTGGGCCTTCAATGACACTGAGTTGATTGTAGCTCTGCTTCGGTTCATTTTCCATTGACATTAAATCACATTTTCTACTGATCCCATGACAGATTTTCCAAAAAACAAAATCAGTGTCTCTGAAGCCCAATTTGGCTCTTTATTGAAATGACTCTGAAAACACTAACAAAGTGGTTCCAGCTATTTTATGACCTACTGACTATTAATATAATCATTTCTTCAAATTCAGCGGGCGGGCCACATATGGCCCCCGGGCCATAGTTTGCCATGCCTGGTATAGACCTAAATTCAGTATGTGTGAAAAAAAAAAAAAAACATTTTCTGAGACATCGACAGCTCACTTCTGTTGTGAGCAGCCAGTGGTTTGAACTCATGTTGGTCAACGTGTGTCACTGGTTGTGTGCAGGTGGGCCAGTGGTTGGCAGCCATGTTCACCTACTTGAAGCACATCCCGCGCTACCTCATCCCCTGCTACTTTGACGCCATCCTGGTGTCCACGTACACCACGGCTCTGGAGGCCACCTTCCAGCTCATGTCCAGGTGGGTGAGGAGACTGTGGTCCCGACGGGCCGCCGGTGGTCCCACGCAGACCCACTCACGCGGTCCCGTTCCAACAGCTTCGTCCAGAACGGCTCCAGCTTGGTGCGCCACCTGGCGCTGGGCTCGGTGCAGATGTGCAGCGTGGGCCGCTTCCCCGCCCTCCCTCCTCTCTCCAGCAAGTTGGACGACGTCCCCTATCGCATCAGTCCAATCACAGACGAGAAGGAGCAGTGCTGCGTGTCGCTGGCTGCAGGTGCTTCCTGAATAAATGAGTGAATGATGTTTTATTTGGTATGAATGACGAGGCTGATGGTGATCCTCACCTGGTGACCATTGCATTTACAATCAATGGCGGTGTTGGGGACACCATCGTTAGGCTACTTTAGTAGCCTATACACTTCAGTATGTGTAATGACTTGCTGGCTTCAAGTCAAGATGACCATGAGTGAATGTTCTCCTCGACTCTGTTCAAGGTCTTCCTCACTTCTCGGCTGGGATTTTCCGCTGCTGGGGCAGAGACACCTTCATCGCCCTGCGAGGCCTGATGCTGCTCACTGGGAGGCACGCTGAGGCGCGGTGTGTACGTCGCTCCGCAGCTCTTCCAATAACCATTGGTTTATGTGACTGCTTGGAGTGGT
Organism: Thamnaconus septentrionalis; assembly: GCA_009823395.1. Classification (NCBI taxonomy): domain Eukaryota; kingdom Metazoa; phylum Chordata; class Actinopteri; order Tetraodontiformes; family Monacanthidae; genus Thamnaconus; species Thamnaconus septentrionalis. Next base: position 26,315,235 of record CM020504.1, on the reverse strand, counting down.
TCTTAGTCGCTTGGCGAGGCTCACAGCAGAACGAAGGTGCAGTTTTTCCAGACAGCTGAGAGAAAAACCTGCCTTTGCGTCCACTCCACTCCATCATTGGAAACAACATTTTCCAAATGCCTTGTATTGAAACTTAAAGGTCAAGTACGTGTGCAATGTTTGGAAATCTTTCGGATAAACAGCGACATGAAGTGGTTACATTTTTGATTGCAGTGCCTTTCACTCTATCTCCCTCAATGGAGCTGGCCAGTGAACTGCAGTGGCCTGCACACCCAAATCTGAATTCAGTTTTTCTTGTCCATCTTCTTTTTTGTTGCTTTATTTTAGGAAGCGGGCGTTCACTCTAAATACCAAAGGTGCTGTCAGGCAGCTGGATTGTGTCTTTCTGTCAAGCTGTCCTAGTCTCTGTGAATGTGAACCCCTTCTGCCACCACAGGAACATCATCCTGGCCTTCGCTGCCACACTGCGCCACGGCTTGATCCCCAACCTGCTGGGCGAAGGCCGCTGCGCTCGATTCAACTGCCGCGATGCCGTATGGTGGTGGTTGCAGTGCATCCAGGTGAGAGGCTGCTGCTGGGGGGGAGCCTCTGTACGCTCGCATGGTGGATAGAGCCTGGCTTATCCCTGCCTCTGCACAGTCGGACTGTCTCCTGCACACCTGCTTTGGTTGTTTGTTGTACTTGGATGGTTCTCAGTGTTTTTATAACTGCTGTATAGTTGATTTTTGGTGGTTTGCTGTTTTTTTTAGTGCTGCAACAGTGTAGTTTCCCATTGTGGGATCAATAAAGTACTTCTATCTATCTATCTATCTATCTATCTATCTATCTATCTATCTATCTATCAATATCTATCTATCTATCATATCTATCTATCTATCAATATCTATCTATCTATCATTATCTATCTATCTATCAATATCTATCTATCTATCAATATCTATCTATCATTATCTATCTATCTATCTATCAATATCTATCTATCTATCAATATCTATCTATATGCTGTATCAATATCTATCTATCTATATATATATATCTATATCAATATCTATCTATCTATCTACCTCAATATCAATATCTATCTATCTATCAATATCTATCTATCTATATAATATCTATCTATCTATCATTATCTATCTATCTATCAATATCTATCTATCTATATCAATATCTATCTATCTATCATTATCTATCTATCTATCAATATCTATCTATATGCTGTATCAATATCTATCTATATGCTGTATCAATATCTATCTATATATATATATCTATATCAACATTCTATCTATCTATCTACCTCAATATCAATATCTATCTATATATCAATATCTATCTATATGCTGTATCAATATCTATCTATCTATATATATCTATCTATCTCAATATCTATCTATCTATAGCTATCTATCTACTGTATCTATATCATCTGTCTATCTATCTATCTATCTATCTATCTATCTATATATGTCTATATATCTATCTGTATCTAACTATATATATATATATATATATATATATCTATCTATATACATATATCTGTGTCTATCTATATACAGTGTGTGTATATCCAGATGGCTTTGAGTCCTCTGGCTGACTTGTTGTGCTGGTGTGCAGGACTACGCCAACCACGTCCCTCAGGGCCACGACATCCTGCGCTGCCCCGTGACCCGCATGTACCCAACCGATGACTGTGAACCCTGCAAACCTGGAGAGGTGGTGCGTGCAGCAGACACACACACACACACACGACACACACACATTTTCAAGCCACCAACACGAATGGATTTTGTGGTTGTATAATTCAAAGAAACAATATATACATGTGCACCTGTGGTCCATCATAGGACAGACCAGACTGGAAATGCAGGTCTGGATGAGATGCTGCTCTGTGTCTCTGTGATCTTCTCAATGGCCAGGGTCAGATTCGACCAGAATTCTGGCTCATGTGCTTCACACCGTTCAGTGGAAAGACCTGAAAGTTTAGAAATATGGCTTTTATTTTGTTAAACACTGTCATGGAAACGCAGCTACTGAGTGCAAGAATGATCGTGCGTCATATCGCCACTGGCTCATGGTAAAGCGTATCCACATGAACTAGGATTTCTATGATTGTTTGTGCGTACAGGAGCAGCCCCTGTATGATGTGATACAAGAAGCTATGCAGCGCCACCTGGAGGGAATTTGCTTCCGAGAGAGGAACGCAGGACCCAAGATTGACATGAATATGAGAGATGAAGGTAGAAGGCCTTCATTTTCTTTAGGTGTTTTCATTTTCAGAAGTTGTGTGACTCAGTGGAATGCTGCCGGTTTCCAGCCGTCAGTTCCTGAGTGCCGACTCCTCTCTGCTCCTCGCCAGGGTTCAGCGTGACGGCCAGAGTGGAGCCCACCACCGGCTTTGTGAGCGGAGGAAACCGCTTCAACTGCGGCACCTGGATGGACAAGATGGGAGAGAGCGAGAGAGCCAGGAACAAGGGCATGCCCGCCACGCCACGGTAGCACACACACACACACACATCTCTCGGCAACATAAACCTCCTACGTTCAGTCACTGCAGATTATTACACGATAATAACTAATTATTACACTACATTGCTAATCTGACACACAGGGCCGTAACTGTTTGACTGTTGGGGCCACAATGGGTTGTGAAATGTGACGGGGGGGTAGTGGAGCAGCAGCAGATGAAAAGAAAAAATATATCATGGGACATTTTTTTCTGTTTTGTTGTGATTTTTCTTGGATGTGTAAAGTCTTGGTCTGGTCTTGGGCTGTGTCTCAGTCCAGGCTCTGCATCCTTGAAGGCTGCATTTGAAAGGAAGTTGCGTCACAGCACTGCGTGAAGGCTCCTCCCAATTCCCAAACGTCAGAAGGACGCTCCAAATGCACCCTCGGAATGCACCCTACTGTTGGCCCATTCCAAGGCTGCACCGCTACTATCCTTCACCTCCTTCTGTATCCCAGGATGCTTTGCGTGCTGCTGCAAAGCATCCTGGGATCCTGGGAAGTCAGCTGAAATTAGCGCCATCTGCTGGCAAAGACACGACGTATAAATTGAAGTATTGAAATTTCACATCAAATATTCAGTTTTAACGTAGGGTTTTTATTTATTTGAGCATCCAAGAACCAATGGTTAGCTTGATGCTATAGAAACGTCACTTCCGGGGTTGGCCAGCAGGAGGGAACGGCGGTGACGCAACCAGGAAATACACTGAAGGCTAGACCGTCCCATGTGGTTACCGGGGAGGCGGGGTTTGGGTTGGTCCTTCTAGGCCAGGTCCTTGGGAGGACGCTTCCTTCAGACGGAGGACGCTTCCTTCCAAGGATGCAGACCCTGGATTGAGACACAGCCTTGGTCTCCAACCCCAAATGTCTTGGTCTGGTCTCCATCTCGATGCTCTCTAGTCTTGATAAGGTCTTGGTCTCGGTTGGTGCAGTCCTGACTACAGCACTATGTCCCAGACTAAGAGATATTAAAGGGCTCCATCTGTGTGACTGAGCGTGTGTCCTCTGTGCTGTCTAGAGACGGAGCAGCGGTGGAAATCGTGGGCCTCAGTAAATCGACCGTGCGCTGGCTGGTGGAGCTCCACGCCAAAGGCCTCTTCCCTTACGACGGAGCTCAGGTTCACAGGGACGGTACGACCTGCCCAACACTGAGACACCTCGGAGAGAATCCAAGCACACCGTGTGATTAACGCCGCCGCCGTCCTTCCAGGTCAGCTGGTGTTCGTCTCCTACTCCCAGTGGGACCAGCAGCTCCAGCAGTCCTTCGAAGCAGGGTTCTGGGTGTCCCGGGACCCTCACGACCCCAATGAGAAACGCCCTGACCTGGTGCACAAGAGAGGCATCTACAAAGACACCTACGGAGCGTCCAGCCCCTGGTGCGACTACCAGCTGAGACCCAACTTCACCATTGCCATGGTGGTGGTAAGTACTGGTGGGCCGAGGTCTCCCAGTCTGGATCCAGTGGGCTGTGGCGTGCGGCTCACCCTGCCTCTGTGCTGACAGGCCCCAGAGCTGTTCACAGTGGAGAGAGCCTGGGAAGCTCTGGAGGTGGCTGAGAAGAAGCTCCTGGGACCCCTGGGGATGAAGACCCTCGACCCTGAGTACTACACTTCCACTCGTATACACGTAGATTTCCTCGCACGTCGGCGTGCAGCTTGTCTGTTGGTGGAGCTGTCGCTCACCGTGGCCTCTGTGTTGTCCTGCCAGCGACATGGTGTACTGCGGCGTCTACGACAACGCTCTGGACAATGACAACTACAACCTGGCCAGGGGCTTCAACTACCACCAAGGACCAGTGAGTGGAACGGCTACGCTTCTACTGTAGCAGGGAGACCATTACCAGTACTTCTATCGTTGGCACTATTTATTCTCTCTCAGTTTGTCGTTATGTAGAACATAATGTCAGGGGAACTGTCACATGAAGTCAGGGGAACTAGCAGTTCTAGGAGTTCATCTGAAGCATTACAGAGCTGCTGCTGTTGGTTTAAAGGGCCAGTGTGTGGTATTTGGAGAGTTTGAAGAAGAAACGGTGACATCAAGTGGTTACATTTTGGATTGCAGCCTCTTTCACTCTCTTTCCCCCTCCTGAGCTTGCCAGTGAACTACGGTGGCCTGAGCACCCAAAGCTGGACACCTCGTCCACCTTCTTCTTCGTTGGTTTATTTGAAGACTGGAGCAGTCGCTCTAAATACCAAACTCTATGCTGTCAGGCAGCTGGATTGTCCACACCAGGCTTCCTTAGAAATATGGCAGTGCAAGATGGCAGCTAACTGGGAGCACTGGGACCCTTACTGGTCTATGAAGATTCTCATATATATATATATATATATATATATGACAACTGTGTAAGGGGAGGAAAACCAAATTACTTCTACTGTACTGCGATTATATACCTCCATTAATGTATTTTATGGACTGTACATCACGTTTTTCCAATATAAAAGTCATAAATCAAGCCCAATTTTACACCCTGGACCTTTAAATGTAATTTCTCATTTCATACTTTCAAACTCATAAAAGCAAGCACAGCAATGCAGTTTTAAAACACATTTTTAAAATGGTTTTAAAACTATATTTTTATTGGACATCCAGATGTTTTGCACACACAAAGCACCTTGAAGCACATACAGCATATCGGACCCTGTAAGTGGACCAGGGTCCATCGGGTCCGAGTCTGTCCTCATGAGAGTTGCCAATGTCTGCAGTGCGTGGAACAGACACCATCGTCTGTGTGTGTTTGCAGGAGTGGCTGTGGCCAGTTGGCTACTTCCTGCGAGCCAAGCTCCACTTTGCCAAGAAGCTGGGAGAAGACGCCTACAACGCAACCATCACCCTGGTCAAGAACATCCTGTCTCGACATTACACCCACCTGGAGAGGTACGACCGCCGCGCGCAAACTCCTTCACCCGGGAGACAGTCCTGACGAGTCCGGCAACCCCCTAGTGGTTAAATGGAGAAGTTTATTTCACTTTGACTGAGATTGAAGCCTGTGAGAGTTGGTGTGTGACTGCGCTCTGCTCCCTCTAAGGTCTCCATGGAAGGGTCTCCCAGAGCTGACCAATGAGAACGGCCAGTACTGCCCCTTCAGCTGCGAGACCCAGGCCTGGTCCCTGGCCACAGTGCTGGAGGTCCTGCATGATCTCTGAGCGGCTTCGGACCCTCCGGGAGCCCCCGCCCCCGCCCCCACCCCCACCCACCGCCTCTGTCTTCTGTCATCACCTGCCTGTTGTCTTGTCTTGAGCTGCCAGCAATCATCCTCCAGCAGTATTAATACAGATACTTGAATCATCATTATTATTTTTATAGCTCTGAAACAATGGTCAAACCACTGTGGGTGCAAAACTTGAGCATTTTAAACGGTTCAGCAATCCTGACGTGATGCTGGCATGTGCACAGAATCCATGTCACTGGTCACCGATTATTTTAACATACTGTACATATCATTAAAAATGGCCGACACGGTGGCGCAGTGGTTAGCAGCGCTGCCGCCTCACAGCAAGAAGGTTGTGGGTTCGATTCCCGGGGTCTCCTGGGGCCTTTCTGTGTGGCAGTTTGCATGTTCTCCCAGTGCCTGCTGGGTTCTCCAGGTTCTCCCAGTGTCTGCTGGGTTCTCCAGGTTCTCCCTGTGTCTGCTGGGTTCTCCTGTGTGTCTGCTGGGTTCTCCAGGTTCTCCCAGTGCCTGCTGGGTTCTCCAGGTACTCACTGTGTCTGCTGGGTTCTCCAGTGTCTGCTGGGTTCTCCAGGTTCTCCCAGTGTCTGCTGGGTTCTCCTGTGTCTTCTGAGTTCTCCAGGTTCTCCAGCTTCCTCCCACAGTCCAAAAACATGCATGTGATGTAAATCGGAAACTCTAAATTGTCCGTAGGTGTGTGTGAGTGGTTGTGTGTCTCTGTGTGGCCATAATAAAGTGGCCAAGGCAGGTGTCACCCTGCCTTCACTCTCTGACAGCTGGAGAGGCTCCAGCAGACCCCCAAGTCAGTACCTGCTGGACGAAGCTGCTATTGAAGATGGATGGATAATTAGAAATTGAAATGCCCTGATGTTCCCACACAGTCTTAGCTCCAAGCTCCAAGCCTGCCTCCACTCAGTGGCAGCACCACCTCCCACCTCCACCCGATGCCTTCATGTGGTCTTCCAGCTGCCTTCTCCTTCTTCCACCTCTCCTGCCCCATGAAGCCTTGTGGTCAACTCTTTCACTCTTTCATTGCATGTGCGTAGATCTCTGCTCCAGTCACAGGGAGGTGGGTTGTGACCCTGTGACGGTGACTTTGTGTAGCAGCGTGGTGGTCAGTGTGAAGCAGGAGAGGTCTGTGGTCCCTGGTGTTTGCGTCAGTGTGCGTTCTTGAAGAAAGATCAGTCCACACCGCTGCCGTTTCATCTTCTTGTGATACTTGGACAATTTTAATGTACAAAACAAACAGAAACTAGCAATCTAACACGTCTACTGACCATCGCTAGCCCAACTCTCGCTCAACTTTTAACAAATTGTTACTACACATATTTTACTAAGGCATCAAAGCAACGATCAGAAACCAGGGAATTCGAGAACCTGCAGCACTTTTCTTATTTTTTTTGCAATGTGCAATTGGTGTAGCAGTGGGGAAGATGTGCAGTAGCAATCTAGCTTTAGACCCCACGCAGCCATGTCGGTGTTGTCTCATCAGTGTGTCTGTCCTGTTGTCATGCTGTTGGCTTTGTGTTACAGTTGCCGTCAGCCCAGAATAAACTGTTGTAAGACTCTGACACCGACGTTTGCTTTTCTCTCTGTGTTGATTTCAAGTCCCAGTGGACTTCTCAGCGGTAGCAGTGCCAGTCCTGCCAAATAAACAGGATTATTATAGGACATCATATTAGATTACATTGTATCATATTAAATCATTTTAATGTAGAACCCGCCGCGAATCCTGGCTGTCGAGTCCCGAATCCAGACGAGTAAAAATCTCCCAACAGGAAAGTAAGTCAACGAGGGCCTGACCATGAGTCCAGAGGATTCACCATCAGGAAGTCAATACAGCTCGCGCATCAATGACAGTGTTGTCAGCAACATGCAGACAGACTCAGAAGACTGATGGAGAGCAGCGCCAAGGGGGAGAACACCTGAAACCAGAAGAGATCTGTGACCTTCCAACCAGGGTGGCAGGATGTTGATGACACTTTGGCCCAGCAGTGACTGAGGCAGTGGTGAGGCTTCCAGCCAATCGCACGGCAGTGTTCAGCCTGCAGGTGTCACTCACCGCAGCCACAGAGTTCCCACTGCTGTCCAGCCTCAGGGTGTCGCTCTTCAGCCGGGTCCAGAAGGCCGTGTAGTCCTGGACCACGCTGGCACTGTGGAGGACGAGCAGACTGGTTGGTGAGGTGCCTTCAGATGAAGAGGCAGAGATGATGCAGGCTCAGGTCTCCTGGCCTGGACCACCGCAGTGGTCACTCTGTACCTGAAGTAGATTTCTCTGTAGTTGGTGCTGAGCGGAGCCTCCCAGCTCAGCTGGATCCTCCTCCTCTTGGCTGCTGAAGCCTGACTGACCGTCGAGTTCTGTGTGTGTCCACACAACAACTATTAGTGTCTCAAACTCCAGCTTGGACCTTTAACTGTTCCTGTGATTAATGGACAGGACACTGCAGACAGCAGATTAAAAACTGAAAAATGTCCTAAATGATATCCAAAAAAAACCACGTTATTACAGCTAATTTCAATTGAATTCAACATTATTGCTCATTTATACCCGAAAAGCATCCATATCTGACAGCAGGTGTACTTGGCGCTAGTGTTGCGGGTTTGAATATCTGGTCAGGTTTCTCAACTTGCAGTGTTTTGAGCTCTTCTGCAATGCAATGCCCAAACATACTTGCATGTTTTTACAGTGGAGGGCGGTGAACTGGGTGGTGTTAATGTTGCAGAACTTTCCCACAGGCCACAGCAGATCTGGAACCACAAAGACAAACATCACGTCCTTAACCCATCTGCGTAACTGCAGATTATCTTGAGGTGTTTTTGTGCTGGTGCACGATGATACATTGGTTGTTTTTTTCTTTTAATCAGTTGCCTGTGTAGTCACACGACTGATGTTTGCAATCAATCAATCAATCTTCTTTTATTTATAAAACGCTGAAGCCAATCCACAGGTTGATTACATAATCAAACAGTCAGGGTATTAAGATTTGGATTATTCTCCGTGGCTCCTCCTGCCAGCCTCTCTCTCCCCCTCTCTCTCTCTCTCTCTCTCTCTCTCTCTCTCTCTCTCCTCTCTCTCTCTCTCTCTCTCTCTCTCTCTCTCTCTCTCTCTCTCTCTCTCTCTCTCCCTCTCTCTCTCTCTCTCTCTCTCTCTCTCTCTCCATCTCTCTCTCTCTCTCTCCTCTCTCTCTCTCTCTCTCTCTCTCTCCTCTCCCTCTCTCTCTCTCTCTCCTCTCTCTCTCTCTCTCTCTCTCTCTCTCTCTCTCTCTCTCTCTCTCTCTCTCTCTCTCTCTCTCTCTCTCTCCTCTCTCTCTCTCTCTCTCCTCTCTCTCTCTCCTGTCTCTCTCTCTCTCTCTCTCTCTCTCTCTCTCTCTCTCTCTCTCTCTCTCTCTCTCTCTCTCTCCCTCTCTCTCCCTCTCTCTCTCTCTCACTGCAGATCATGAGGAGCTTTCAGGTGGAACCAGCTGCAAACGATCTGCAATCAACACACCTGCTACTACAGGTGAGCTGAGACACTGCAGCACATCCTGTCGAGTCAGCAGCGGCTCTTACTCCTCATGCTCCTGAACCGTGGATCAGTCCTGCCAGCCTGTTGTTCTCTGCCAGATCAGCCAAGTGTTGACTGGCTCATCTGGCTGCCTGCTGGTGTTTGTGTTTTTTTACTACGTAGCCTCGACCTCTGTCTCTGCTTACTCGGGTTCAACACAAGCACCTAACAAATGGTTTGAATGTGAGCACTTTGCATAGCTGGCAAGAAAAGTGTAATATAAAACCAAGTCATTACGATCATTTCTTCTCTTCATCAAAGAGCAAAGCAACACCACAACCGTCCCACAGGCTGGACTGTGTCTCACCGTTTCCCTCCATGCTGCGGGCCTGCAACATGAAGCCCTGAAAGTCTGCAGAGACGCCACCTGACACCTCCAGGGTGACTGCGAAGAGACAATAAGTTGACCCTGATTCTTGAGCATCTTTCTCAAAATATCAGTGAGTGCAGTTGGACAGTTGACGAAGAGAAAAACCAACCTGTGATGATTCCACCAGGCCTGAAGGTGGCACTAGAGGTGGACAGTGTGAATGGCGGGGCGCTGGTCGAGGGACTGAAGGGTGGATGAAAGGGCATCATGTCTCCACAAGAGAGCGCCAGTGAGCCGTTAGGGAAGCACTCACACACCTCCCCAAACATCCCACAAGCCATCAGCAGCAGAAGCAGGATGGTGTGAGGAGACATCTGAGGAGACATCTGAGGAGACATCTGAGGAGACATCTGAGGAGACATCTGAGGAGACAAAGACACTTGGTTATCAGCTGAGGAGACGAGTGCTGGCTGTGAGGGTCATTCTGGCTGAACTGTGAACCTCCAGTCAGACACAGACGTACACCTTGTAGAAATACATATGTTGAAGAGCTCCCATACGTGCTCTCTACAAAATGATAAGGCACTACCTTACAATAAAGCAGTTGCAGGTGCCTGATGGAACAGCGGCAGAGGCATAGAAGGCTGCCCTAAGCTTTCAGGAAGTTCTGGGAAACCATGAGACTGCCCAGAGAGGAAGGCATGGATACACCGGACCAAGACTGAAGATGTTCTGAGGCAATGGAAGGACCTCTGAGAAGCTTCTGAAGCTGTTGTAGAGGGTCCTTCAACCTTTCCATTCATTCTGTGGGAATTCACACGTTCAGTATAAAGTCAAGTGTTGTCTCTGTGGGTGTTGTGGGTCTAAAGCTCTGCTGCTAACGTGACCCACAGTTTCCAACCCTGGCAGAGAAAAACTGCCTTTTAAATCACAGCAACCTCTCATTAGGGTTGGAGGATCATCTGCTGGAACCAGAGACAGCGACAGAGGAGGGCTGGCCGACAACAGACTGGGTCTCCATCCTGACTGAGCTCTGGATTGTGACCAAAATGTTGGACAAAATGAAGTGTGGCTGCAGCTCAGCATTAGCGATGGCTGGGTAGCTTAGACCTGAGTCACTGCACAAAGGAAGTCCTTCCATTATGGCTGGAGGGCTTGGGGGCACATTGATCTGAGCCATGAAGGCCCAGGAATGCCTGGGTCTGAGCAAGAGTCCAACCAAACCCTTTACTCCTGGGTGCAACCAATAACATGACGGCACCAACAATCATCCAAGAGGGACAGAACAGCCCAACCATCCTCCTACCAAACCAGATGATGGACGAGCCGGCCAGTCATTCGGCTTGCGGACATTGACCAGCCACTGATCTTCCCACCTGAGATCACATCCACTACCCTCTGGCCGCCTTCACAGTGGGAGCATCCAGTTGAAGAGGTCTATGATCACAAAATACTGCACTGGACAGAACTGGCAGCAGGGATGGAATGTGAAAGTCCGAACAGATCAAGTGGGATGCAGAGGTTTTGTGTCTTCTTCCACCATCAGGCTGCTGAAAGACCTGGAAATCTGTGGACGTTGTTCTGCAGCAGACAATCGATGAGTCTCTGAAGCAGCCAGTGGATTTGGCTCAAGCGGAAGGAGCCATGCTGGGCTCATAGAACATCAACGTGAATGTGTTTGCAACACATTTCTATTAGGAAAATCCTTCAAAACAACAGTGAAGCTCAGCAATCTAAAACCATCTCCAAGAAGTCTGTTCTACAGTCATAATTGTTAGTAAATGTTTTTTTTTTTAAAGCTTTGGATCAGTAATTATGCAAAAATATGATGATCAGATGATTGAATGTAATTAAAGCTGTTTTGAAATGTTTTGCAGTGTCATAGTTGCATTCTTCTTCTTCGATATCGGACAACAATAGCTTTTATCTTTCTCTATGTTTTAATGAACGTCTTCTTCAGAAGGGTCCAGGTGGACGTCTGTCCAACACGTCACAGTGGCAAAGAGAAAAAAGCTAGATTTCTGATATTGAAGAAAGAAAGAAAAAACAAAAATATCTGAATATTCTGAGATGTTCTGAGAATCACTGGACCAGTACAGTATCACAATCAGGCATCACAGCGACCAAACTTCTCAAAAAATATATTGGAGTTTTTTTTTTTTTTTTTTTTTTGCCCACATCCAAACCAGCTCTGGTAGGAACTGAAAACTGCTTTTCTGACAAAAGCGCTGGTAAAATGAAAACAAATTTTAATTGTTTAACACCTGTTATCTATCAACTGTCTATGGGGTTCACTTACACATCACCGTTTCACAATTTAGTGTCATGAGTGTCACATTAAGCCTCCTGCAAACATCTTTCAGCGGGTCATTAAATCCTAATTAAAACTTGAATGAAGTTGAATTCAGCCAGAGCTAAATGGGACCATTTGGACGGCTTACCTTCTCTTCACAGTTGGCTGCTTCTTCTCTTTCCTGCCGACAGGCTGAAGCTCTTCTCACACTCTGACAACACCCGTCGGTCCCACTCGGCCTCCTTTGAAGACACACAGCGCCGTGCGCAGCAGAGAGCCGCTCAGGTGAGTAATTGCTGTTCAGTCAGGTGCGTCGACCTCAGGGACTCCGCCTCTTGTAGCCGTGACGACGCTACGCTGGGTGAGAGGAGTTCGACCGTTCCAAACATCACTCCGAATCAACTCCCACCCAGAAGGACCAACAGATTCCTGGGCTTTTCCTCACAGCATCACGATCCCCTTTTGCCACCGTGCCACCAGCGTCCCCGGGTGTGAGCAGCAGCAGCAGCAGCAGCAGCAGCAGCAGCAGAATCAACTCAGACACAGGTGCTTTGCAAAAACAGCTGATCTTTTATTACCAAATGTGTGATACAGTGAGCCAAAAATCTAAAATAACCCAAAGAAAGACACAAAAACAGCAGCTCTGAAGGCAGCAAACAAAGGGTAAAACACACAAAACACAGTGTGATGACAGTCTGGCGTCCACAGTGTATCAGACCAGCACCATCCAGCAGGTGGAGAGGCGCAAACAGACACGGGTTGAGCCTCAGCATGTGGTCCAGGTCAGCACTTCCGCTGTCCTCCACGTTGCAACCATGTCATGTCATGTGACATGATGGCGTCCGAAATGACGTGGATCTTGAGTTAGCGTGACGGGGAGGCCACCCAGTGGATTTGCTAATACGTCATAAAATTCCTGGATACAAAGGGAAACATTTATATTGCATGCGCTAAATATTTTCAATCCTAAAACCTTTCACTTGGAATTAGCTTGAGTGGCTCCAACTGGACTTGGCTCAGAAAACCACTGCGGTTCAGGTGTGGACTGACGAGTCAGGAGATGAATCCAGGAGAGATAAATGATGCCGATGGTTTTCTTTGAAAAAAGTGAAGAGTGATGTGTCGGCTATGTTTTTATGTACGTTGATTTTCACGACAAGAACGTTTCCAGCCAAATTCGGTTGAAATGATCATCTCAACGTAGCAACACTGACTGGTTGAAACCAATTGGGGTTGACACATTTTTCCCGAAGATTTATATTCAAAGGATCCGATTGCGAAAAATGAAACTAAGTCAAGGAGTCAAACTCTAAAGCCAAATGTTGACAATTACTGTTGGCACATGTGAGAAACTTGCATGAGGTCATTAGCATCTCCAGGGGGAGCAGCGTAATGAGGCTGCAGGTGATGTCAGTGGAGTCGGTGCCAGCTGGGGTCTGAGCACCACAACCTTTGACAGTGGGAGTAATACCTCACTGTGTCGGGGGGGGGGGCTGGGAGGTTGTGGGAGTGGGGGGTTCCAGGCCCTCACACAAACACCTCAGAGGAAACTGGCGGCAGTTGCATTGTGGGTAACACAGGCGCCAAGTCAGGTTTTTGTTGTGATTTTAGCTTTGCCAAAACCAACTGACCTATTGTTGCTATTATTACTATGACTGGGTTATACATTTGTTTGCCTCATCCATATCCATCATCGTATCTTATGGCCAGTCTGGGTTAGGGAGCTTTTGTTCAGCTTGGCGTCGTTGTAGCACAATAGAGACACGGAGGCGTGAATCTGCTCGCCACGCTGACACAGAAGTGGAGGGTTTGTGGGTTTTTTTTTGTCTTTGTTGGATGAGAGGTGCGTGACATCATGGGAGTTGGCCGCTGCTCTCTCACGTTAGTCACTTTTTGGGCAGTGGGCTCCACTGTGTCTGCAGCGCAAATTCATGTTGCATGGGAGGAAGAAGGAGCAGCGGTTGCACATGGACGTGGAAGCAGGAGCACGACTTGGCTGCAAACACTGTGTGCGGATGGAGCGGCTGCACCTCCACCAGTTGTCACTGCAGGGTCAAGTTGTCTCGGAGGCTCGAAACGCGGCCTCTTGAGTTAACCTCGAGTTAACTCTTGAGTTAATGTTGAGTTAATCTCGAGTTAACCTTTGAATTAATCTCGAGTTAACTCTTGAGTTATCTTGAGTAAATCTTGAGTTAACTCTTGAGTTAATGTAGAGTTAATCTCAACTGAACTCTTGAGTTAATCTTGAGTTAACTCTTGAATTAATCTTGAGTTAACTCTTTCGTTAATGTTGAGTTAATCTCAAATTAACTCTTGAATTAATCTTGAGTTAACTCTTTCGTTAATGTTGAGTTAATCTCAAATTAACTCTTCAATTAATCTCGGGTTAACTCCAGTTAATCTTGAGTTAACTCGAGTTTTACTCTACTTTTAACGAGGGAATTTGCCTTGGGATGAGAGGGAATAAAGAGAATATTTAAACTGACATATTCCAGGAAATGGATGGGGCGACAGAGTGAGCAGAGGGAGGGCGTCGGCTGAGGTAAGCAGCCAAACTGATACTGAGCAGGTCTGCCTTCACATTGCTGGGTGGGAGGTGGTCACACGCTGGGGTCTCGCTCCACTGTGTCCCTCTCAGTGTCCGGAATGGCGTGTTTTCACTGCGTTCAGTCAAATTCAGTGAAACCACTTCCAGATGTGGGACAATGGACGACTTGCTTTTCGTTGGCAAAACCTTTTTTTTTTTTTTTTCTTTCCTGACTGTTGAGTCTCTGAGCCGAGCGCTGAACCTTCAGTGGCGACAACCTCGGCCACGCAAGACAGGAAACAGCACCTCTGGCTACGAGGGGAGGCGATTCAATGGACATTTTTTTTCATCAGAGAGTAAAGTCAGTGACCACAGGTTGAACTCCGAGGGTAATCAGTAAGTGAAAAAGTTACACAGTAAAAAAAAACAAAAACAAAAATACATATATATCAATGTCAGAAGACCTTCCATCTTCAGCAGCAGGCTTCTGTTTAGCACCCATATGAGCGAAGGGTGACACTCGGCACCAGTGGTTCATGTCCGGGGGGGTGGGGGTGGTGGTTGGGGGTGGGGGGTCCAGTATGGACTTCAGGGTCTCGGGGCCTTACAGGACTGGCAGCAGGCCTTTCTGTAGTACCAGTGGGAGCACAGCTTCACCTTCAGGACCAGGGCGCAGTTGGCCGTCGGCTTGTCTCGACAGGAGTCCTCCAGCGAGACGGACGCCGCTGCGAGGGGCGCTGCCGGGCAAACACAGGCAACGCATAAACAAATTCAGTTTTCAAACAATTAACATTTGACTTGCACGGCCCTGCCGCTCAACGCCGCCTTGCAGCGACGCGTCTCCAGGGAGCGCGACTGTCAGCGCGAGACAAGCAGAGCGTGAGAAAGTGTTGCATCACGGATTGTTTGTGTACCCGGGGCCTCTGTTGGACAGCTTTGGATTTCGCAGCTCTGCCTGGCTTCAGGTTTGACGGCAGAGTCGCAGCTGTGGCCCCTGGTTACCAGCTCCTCCCCCTGGTAGCACTTCACCTCTCGAACCTGGACGCCGCTCCCACAGGTCTTGCTGCACTGGATGTTGCAAAGAGCAGAGGCCTTGATTAATTGTTACGGACGGATCCTGGGGCTTTCCCACCAGCACCGACTCACATCTGCTTGGTTTTGAAGCTTTTCCGTTTCAAAGATCAGTAAAAATTGCCCTGCGAGATTTGAGGAGAATTCCGGCTGACGATCTTCACGCCATTCAATGGAAACGCCGAAATGTCAGAAATATCACTTTTATTTTGCGAAAAACTGTCGTGGAAATGCAGCTAGCGTCGTCATGGAAGCTGGAAAGTTAAGCGCACCCTTTGTGACGTCACTGCGGGCTAGCGACCCACCTGGGACCAGGACGTGGTGAACCACTTGGAGCACGGCCTCTGAAAGCAGGACGAGCTCGTCTCGGGTTTGTTGCTCTGCTCGCAGCTGCTGTCTGGAAACTCCTTGAACACGCCGCCGTCCAGCCCGGCACACACCACCTGGCGCTGGCGCAAGCCCCGCCCACACGTGGCATTGCACTGGTTCACACACACACATACACAGAATTGGTGCATCGCACGGGTACCAAAAACCAAAGACAAATGAAAAGTCTTTGATGCAAACAGCTGCTTTTCACCATCTGGGACTGACTAGAAAAACCACTGCCAGTGAGTTTACAGTGAATGCAGTGAAATACTCAAGGCCTACAGCAGGGGTCACCAACCTCTTTGAACCCGAGAGCTACTTTATGGCTACTGTTCGAAACAGAATCAGGGCCACAAGAAGAGAAAAAAATACGACAGGAAGGAGATTTTAATTCAAGTTTTCATTTGGAGTTCAAAGTTGAAATTTTGTGAATAAACTCAAAATTTCATGAAAAAAGCGAATGTAAAAAAAAAAGATGAAATTTCGTGAATAAAGTCGATGAAAGTCAATAAACAAAGAAAAAGTTGTAATTGGAGATTTCGTGAATAAAGTCAGACTGGTCAATGGATGGATGGATGGTGGATGAACCCAGTTAGCCACAATTCAAAGTAAGCTGCTGAAAACAGGTGAATCCCACCAGGTTCAGCCACAGGAAACTGGAGAAAACAGAAGCACTCCACTGTTGGTGACCCCTGCCCTTGACCTTTTTGCCCCTGAGCCAGCCTGACCTTGGCATCCAAAAATGATTGACTGATTGATTGATTGATTTGAGAATTGATCTACGTTGCATTCATCAGGTAAACCATCATGGTGTGAACAGGGAAAAGTCAGATTATGTTGACGTACGTATTGACGGAAAATCTTTACCTGTTGCCATTCCTGTTCAACCCAGTGGGGGGCGCAATCTCTGTCCCCGCAGGGGTAGATGGCCAGAGGGCGTAACAACTGGTCACACTGCTCCTCTGACATCACTACCCCTCCTGAAGAACGACATGTCACTGCACGCACCATCCTTCCCTCGCCACACACACCTGAGCACTGGCGCGCACACACACAGCGTTTCAGCACACGTGTCTATGTGGAAGGTGCGCAAGTTTCACATCACTTGAGTGTGTGTGTGTGTGTGTGTGTGTGTGTGTGTGTGTGTGAGAGAGAGACACTCACAGGTCCCCAGTCAGAAACGGTCCATCTCCGATCACACGGCGGTCCTTCACATTCCTGGTCCTCCACTGGTTTGGACGACTGGTTGCAGAGACTGACCTCCATGGAGCAGCGCACCTCCCGAGTGTGCACACCCCGAGAGCCACAGCGGGCAGAACACTAGCGCACAGTCACATGCACACACACACACACACACAGAGAAAAGTAGCCTATGACAATACATCTATGACAATACAAGACATACATCTCAATCCAGGGCTCATCCAAGACATACAGGCGTCCTGTGTGAAGGCAATCCAGGGTCTGCATCCTCTGAAGGAAGCGCCTCCGTCTGAAGCGTCCGTCTGAAGGAAGCGTCCTCCGTCTGAAGGAAGCGTCCTCCGTCTGAAGGAAGCGTCCTCCGCGACCAACACAAACCCCGCCTCCCCGGTAACCACCCGGGACGGTCTAGCCATCAGCGTATTTCCTGGTTGTGTCACCGCCGTTCCCTCCTGCTGGCCAACCCCGGAAGTGACGTTTTCATAGCATCAAGCTAACCATTGGTTGGTTGGATGTTCAAATAAGTAAAAACCCTATGTTAAAAACTGAATATTTTCTATGAAACTTCAATACTTAAATTTATACGTCGTGTCTTTGCCAGTAGATGGCGCTAATTTCAGCTGACTTCCCAGGATCCCAGGATGCTTTGCAGCAGCACGCAAAGCATCCTGGGATACAGAAGGAGGTGAAGGATAGTAGCGGTGCAGCCTTGGAATCGGCTAAAAGTAGGGCGCATTCCCAGTACGCATTTGGAGCGTCCTTCGGACTTTCGGGAATTGGGAGGAGCCTTCGCGCAGTGCTATGACGCAACTTCCTTTCAAATGCAGCCTTCAAGGATGCAGAGCCTGAATTGAGACACAGCCACAGTCCGTTTGTCATGGATCACACACTGGCACATCCCTCCATCAGATCAGACACGCTGCACTGTGGCTTACCTCGGACCACTCTGACACCTCCCACTGGGGTCCACAGCTCTGGCCCTGACAAACCTTTCTATTGGCCGGTTTGTGCAGGTCGTGCGACAGACACAGCGAGTCGTAGACGGAGGAGTCGAGGCCGGGGGAGAGCATCTTCCAGCAGCGCACCGTGCGGTACTGGACACCCTCGCCACAAGTCCGAGAGCACTCGCTCCAACCGCTCGTCTCCCACCTGAGGACGCCATCACAGTGTCACCACAGTGAGTTTTCATACACGGATCTTTTCTCGTAATGAGGAGATCTTTTCTGCTGGCACCTTGGAGGACATTCCTTCCCGGTGCAGAACTCGTGTGTGGGCTCAGGTCTGCTCAGCGAGTCGCAGTAGCTGTCGTCTACCTCTGTTCCGTCGTAGCGCACACAAAGGGCGTAGCTAGTGGTGATACCTGGCAACACACACACACATCCAAACAGTCAGCACACAATTTGTTGTTGTGTGCATCGCAGGGAGATAACGGAGAATAAAGAGCATCTCAAACTAGGTGATTCATGAAGGATGGACCCTCAATAAACCCCTCGTCCACCGTCTATCCACTGAGCTGCCATCTGTCTCACACACGGCATCGGAACAAGCTGCTGCCTTTCGAAATGCAACATTGAGAAGTTTCAGTCACACTTTCCATGAAGGCTGAGCTGAAATGAAAATACAATTTACCTGTTGTACAAGTGGAGCTGCATGGAGCATAAGCAGAAACCTTCCAGCGATACATGTCTGCAAGACCGATGTCTTGATCCAGACCAACATCAAAGTCATTACTGAGGAGACATGAGCAGACAGGCAGTGACACCTCATTAAGACACCTCATTAACTCGGCATTTCTGAACGCACTATGCTAAGCTAAGTGCTAAGTGAACAAAGTTTGGCGCTCGCGTCGCAGGCGAAACAGTGAAGTCGATTGAATCCTCAAGTGATGACGTCCTGGTGATGGATGGATACAAAAAGAAAAAGAATCTATGTCTATGTCTATGTCAATCTCAAAGTCTATGTGTTCACCCAATATTGTTCTTGAGAGAGGAGATGGCCGAGTTCAACACGACCATCCAGGAGCTCAAATTTTAGCCTGTGAAATTTAGACAGTACTTGAGAGTGACAGAGGGACAATTTGAAGGACTGTTCTGCCAACTGGCTCCATGTTTGCAGAGGGAGACAACAAATTACCGAGAGCCGATTGATCCGGAACAGCCGCTAGCTACATGTCTGAGGTGAGGTCTGCACGTCATCGACATAGCCAACAAATTGCCCATTGGTCCGACCGTAACCCGAACCGTAATGGGAGGTCGGACCAATGGGCAATTTGTCGGACTAATAGGAGGTCGGACTAATGGGAAGTTCCCGATAAATGCGCCTTGCAACCAGTGCAGTGTCGTCTGTGCAGCTTTTCCGTCGTACCTCTCTGTGTTGGCTGTGTGGACCGCCGACACCTGTTGCACTTGCACGAGGACAGCGGCGCTTTTGTCAGAGCTCGTCCCAGTCGCTGCCTCTCTCTGCGAGGAGTGCGTGCCGGCAATCGTGACCCCGTCCAAGTGGACTTCGGCCCGAGTGTCGCTATCCAGTCCAGCTTCTGTTGCAGACAGTATTTCTACACGCTTTTCTAGCGGTGAGCGTGAATCGCCCACAGTCTGTTTGACTGGGTATGTGTTGGAGTGAGTGAGGGAGTGCTGGTTCCATCGGCTCTGGTTGTGATGCGAGTCGCGACGAGGCAGAAGGGCGTCTTTGGGGCGAGATGCAGGATCTGCGGGAAGACCACCCTGACTACCTGCAAGCGGACAGATCTCATTCACAACCCATTCAAAAGAAAATTCAGAGAAGATGCAGAAGTCCAACACTGCTCCGTTACGACACGGTAAGAAAATACAAGACGTACAGAGCTATTAAAGTGTAAACTAGAGAAATCTGTTCAATGAAATCTCCTCACCTGGAAAGGAGCGTAGCACGAGGTCATCATCTGTCGTAGACGGATCATCGACGGAATTAGAGGAACTCCCTTATCAAACAGACACATGGCAATTCATAATCCAGCTCTTTTCAAATGGACTTGAACCCCCCTCCAATATCATCTTCCCCCTAGTGCTGGCTTCACACTCGATAACTGTGCAACCGATTTGAAAGTCGGGCATAACTGTTGAAGCATCGCAGAGGTTAAAGATTCAAGTCCCACTATTTGTCCTCCACATAACCCTAACCCTAACCCTAACCCCCCAAAGTCCACCCACTGATGGCAAGCAGGGAGGCCATAGTAGTGTTGTAGTCAAGACGGCACCACCCGAAACCAAGACCTTATCAAGACTGTAGAGTATTGAGATGGAGACCAGACCAAGACTTTAAATATCAAAGGAAAATAGGAATAAGGGGTCAGGGTGTCACTCTGGGTGTCACCAGCCAAGAGTAAAACAGCAGCAGCTGGATTCTTTTCCATTATTATTGTGTCATTACAGTGTTGGCTGAGTCTTGACCGGTCTGGATCAAAAATCCCCAGTCCGTCCAGTACGGGACAGAGACCAGACCCAGTAGAAATGCCTCCGAGTCCAAGACGAAACCCTTAACAAGTGGTCTGGAGACCAGGACCAACCTCCAGGACTACAACACTAGGCAATAGGAACCATTTCTATGGTCTTCAGAATGAATGTCAATTCAACATTTAACTCTCAAGTCGTTCCAAGTCCAAACACCATCTAGTAGTCTGAAAGCAGGAAAAGTCAACTCGTCAGTATTAAAAAAAAAAAAAAACCCCAATGATTGACTTACGATATCCTGATGGTACGAGTGGGCCCCTCTCCTCAACATCATTGTCATTGTGGCGGTACAAATGATCGGCGCCATCATCTGGTCTGTACACCAAAATAGCTGCCGGTGGTGGAGGGCTGGGCGTCCTGATCTCCCATCTGACCTTCTCCTCTTCCTCCTGCAACTGGACATTATTGGCCCCCCGTTGAAAAGACATCTCAGCACCCCCTGGCTGTGGTTTGTGGCACTGCGAGCATCCCCGCCGACGTCCCCGTTTACCTCGTTGTATGTGAGGTTGCCGTAAGTGTGGGCGGAGCCTGTGGCCACGCCCTCGGCTGCTGCAGCGTCATGTGGCGGCCGAGGGACGGTGTACTCGTAAGTGATGTGGGGCAGCTTCCCGTTCAGGTTGTAGTACTTCACGTCCAGAGAGAACATCACAGCTTCAGGACTTCATTCAAGAATGAAGGTCATTCTTTCGTTCACAAAAATAATTGGAACACCAATGTGTGTGTGTGTGTGTGTGTGTGTGTGTGTGTGTGTTTTCACCATAACGTTGAGGCCCTGGAGGGTCGGGCCCTGAGCAATGATATACTCCAGTCCATCAGAGAACACGTTGCTTGGCCGTCGGTATTTGAAGACTGTTCCTGCCACGCGGTAGTTTTGAGGGTTGTCAAACACAGTGTTCCCATTGAAGAAGAAGTGACCCTCCTCATCCGACAGAGCTGAGTCAGAGGGCGACACATTAGGGTTGGGATTAAGGCGGTGATACGTGTGAAGCCTCAAGTCCACACTAGGATCTGATTGACGAAAGGTTTGGAAGGTGCAAGACATTAGACCTGACAGTGATTGTGGTGACTTTTCTTGTGTTCAGCAAGTTTGAAACACAGGTTTTAAAGGTCCAGAGTGTGATATTTGGCTTGATTTATCATTTTTATATTGGTAAAAATGTTATATACTGCCCATAAATACACTAACAAAAATGTATACTCACAGTACAATACAAGTAAGTATACAAGTAATTTGGTTTTCCTACCCTTAAAACGGTTTTCATATATACCGTATATAAGAATGTACATAGATCAAGGGTCTTGCTCCCAGTTGGCTGCCATCCTGCACTGCCATCGAGAAAAAAGGTGGAGGAAGAATCCAGATTTGTGCTCGCAGGCCACTGTAGTTCACTGGCTAGCTCTGGAGAGGGAGGGTACGGCATCCCAAAGGGAACTTGAGTGAAAAACTGCTGCAATCTAAAATACAACCACTCGATGTCTCTGTTTCCTCTTAAAAATCTCCAAATAGTACACACTTAACCTGCCGCCATATTTCTAAGGAAGCCTGGTGTGGACAATCCAGCTGCCTGACAGCACGTTACGTCATTAGGGAGAACGCTCGCGTCCTCAAATAAACCAACAAAGAAGACGACGGTGGACGAGGTATCCAGGTTTATGTGCGCAAGCCACCGTAGTTCACTGGCAAGCTCAGGAGGGGGAGGGAAAGTGAAAGCCGCTGCAACCTAAAATGTAACCACTTGGTTCTCACCCAAGATGTTCTCAGTCTTGTGCCTCTCTATGATCTGAATGTCTGAAGCTCCACTTGGGATGTTGGTGATGAACACATAGCCTATGGACAGAATCGCACACTTTAGATCTCCGAATGACCACAGGTTGCAAATACTGCCACCAGCAGCGCAAGACAAGGACACCAGCAAGAAACACAAGAACCTTTCTTCTGCATTTTAATCATACCAGACACACGCACGATTGCAACAAAAGTGCACATTTATTTTCAGACATTTTCAAACATTTTGTTGGCTGAGCCGTCAGCGATGTTGCCTCGCCGTGAGTGTAATCAATCATTCCGAGGTTGTTGTATCATCGACTGTATCACAGCACACAAAATCTCTTTGGATGTGTGTTTGTGTGTGTGTTACCTAACTGTGCGAGTGCCTTCCGATATGATCCGGAGACGCGCTGGCATGACGTCCCGTTGCCTCCACACACTCCACATCTGTCCACGGTCAAAGTGCTGTACAGCTCCCCATCGCAGCCCACACGCTGGCAAGAACACACAACCGGAGACTTGAAGCCGTCGGCTCGTTCCACCGCTCGGCACGAAAAGCTCTCAGCCGCAACAAAACAGCAGAGTCCTCACAAATCCCAAGGGCACGCCTTACCTGACACGCTCCCTCGATACACACTCCGTGGTGTTTGGTGTCACGGCAGAAGGTCCCATCGTGGGCGGGAACGAGCAGCTGTCGCTCGCCACTGACAGTCGTGCACTGCAGGTCACATGGCTTATTGGAGATGCTGATGTAATCAGCTACACAGGAGATTTTAGACACATTGAGATGAATGTGTTGATTTTCTTTCCTTGGAAAACTGTAAAGAGTTCACTTGGACCGACAATACAATGTAGCCATAGAGTAGCAGACAAGTGTGCCTAAACCATAGGTGTCAAACTCTGGCCCGCGGGCCAAATTTGGCCTGCAGTGTCATTATATGTGGCCCACAAGGCCAATACAAAATCACTACTCCAGCTGTTATACAGCACATGTACCACTAACACTACAAATCCCAGATTGCTCCATCTGGTCCTGCTCCATCAGGACTGGATGTTCATTGACGGATCTTCTATTTTTAAATATATTATCAGCCTGTGTTGAAATTTAAATCAGCAGGCTGCAAATAAAAAAGTGGCTTACGATTTTTATATACATTTTATTTATTTTGAATAGTTTTTTCTAATTGGAAATTCAATTTTTCCATTATTTATTGTATAATATTAAGCTTTTGTTTTGAATAAATATCGAGGTTGGACCTTTGGCGACTTTGTCCAAGTTTTAAATTGTGTTTATTTGACTTTGACACCTCTGGCCTAAACGGTACTCAGTTCATTTGTGGCATGAAGCAGCAGAACAAAGCACAACAGTGAGTGGTGAAGACGGTGAGCGGAGGTCCTACCAGGGTAGAGTGGAACCCACTGGTAGGATCTTCTTCCAAAGGCTTTTGAGTTGAACTGTGAACACTGGTGCTGTTTGAAGCTCACAATGGGGCTAGGACAAGGCTGGGACACACACACACACACACACACACACACACACACACACACAGTTATTAGTTACTTTCCGCAACGTTTGGCAGGTTTGACTCAGGTTTTGACTGAATCGCTGGTTTCTGCTGGTATCACTGTGACTGGTACCTGGTTAGGGCAGAGTTGGTACTGCTTAGGAGAGCCAAGGCAATATGAGCTATTTTCATTCTGTGTGGTGGACAGTCTGCGTTGAAAAACCAAAAAAAAAAAAACACACAATATTACAAACGGAATAACAATCCATGCAGGCGTATAGAGAAAAGGCGTGTTTTTATGCCAAACACTCAGAAACACCGTTTTGAAACATTTCACCTGCGAAGACGTTCATAGAAAATAGACAGAAAACATTTCCATCTACTGTTTTCAGACATCCCAAAAGATACATTGCATTGAAAGTCTGCGACTAATTCAATTTAATTGATTCAATTCTTAACCGACAAATAATTGCTAATCGATGAATTGTCGATTCAATTATCAATTGACAATGAATCAATATTCAATAAATTGGCAATTCAATTCTTAATCAACAATTAATCGATAATCCATTAATGGCCGATTCAATTCTTAATTGACAGTTCATCAATAATGGATTCGTTGTTAACATCCCTAATAGAAACAACATTAAAACCTGTTTCCCACCATTGAAGTGAGGAGACTTCTCCCTGTTTAAATGTGCAGCAGTAGTCTACGAGTTTATGAGTATTGCACAGGTCTGAGTGTGACCTCTAGCTGAGGAGTGAATGCATCTGTCTTTCATTACCGTGCAACACCTCCCCAGCCCCTCTATCTGTGCCTTCCTTCTTCCTTCGGCACATCTTTCTCCACTGTTTGCACGGTGGTGCGGGAGGAGGTGAAGCGGAGGCCACTTTCTGACGGTGTCACGTGAGCAGCAGTAATCGGCAGAAGGCGATGAAGGAAGAGAGACCAGGACAAAATAAAAGGGGTGAAAAGTGTTGGAGGCGGACGACGGGAGGAACAGAGGAGGGGGGGGGAGCGGGCAGGCTTGAGATTGTGGGAAGAAGTGCTAAAGGCAATTATAATGGGAAAACATGTGAAAGGGGGAACAAAGACAGGACAGGGAAGACGGAGGAGGGGAGAGCCGGGCAGAGGCGGAAGGCCAGCGGTGAGGGCAGCGTGGCGTTAATCTTGGTTGACAGAAACTTCCGCTGCTCTGACGGGGGGGGAGGTCAGAGGTCACAGGATGGCTACAAACACACACATTCTGTCAGCGCCTGAACTCACTCGCTCTCCTCCAGGGCCGCGTGTCATCGCTAACGTCCGCAGCACGTCCAGGAGGCGTCCGCAGCAAAGCGCTGCCTCCAATTTGCCATTCATGTGTTTTTTTCCATTTGGCTGTAAATTATTTAGAAGCTGCGCAAATAACTCAACTCATAGCCTCCCCATTAGCTGCACTTCCACGACAGTGTTCGCAGAATAACAGCGATGTTTCTCACATTTGTGGAGAGCATAAGCCGTAATCCTCATCAAATCTGGTCCAGCCAGACCCCACTGTGAGGAGGATGGAGGTCCAAAACATTTCTGCATTTTCACTGGTCAGTGAACCGGTCACATGACCCCGTACGTCACGTCCGCTGACGTGTCAGTGCCAGAAAAGTGTTTCCATGACACTTTTTTTGATATTCCTCTGTGTGGATAAGTGTGGAAAAACCTCCTGATGAGAGCATCAAAACCTTTCAGAGATATTTGAGAGGTTTCTCCAAGTGGAGCTGTTTCCATCACCACTTTTTATGGCCATATTTAGGTTTTGGAGCAATTCTAGGGGTGATGGAAACGCAGCTACAGAGACAATGAACAGAAACACCACACAACATTTCCAGGCAGTGGAGGTCTTCACAAGCCCCTTGAAACCTAAAGACCTGGCAGCCAGGAACTGGACTTTATGGGTGCATGTCCTGAAAGACTCTATGGGAACTAGGTCCAGTCCAATTCTTATTCCTGGAGCAGATTCACATCATGATTATTAAGGAATGTATCAATCTGAAGCTGAGACACTTTACTACTTTGGTCTCGGCTGGCGCCGTCTCGACTACAAAACTACCATTACATGATTTACGTGCATCAGCGCGTCCGTGGCGACAAGCTCGCACCGAATGATGGAGCGGTCTGAGGTCAAGGTTCAGAGTTCAGAGGTCAGCCGCGGCGATGACGGCAAAGTTAGCAAAGCTAATTCTAACGCTAATTCAAATGTGAGAACGAAGAGTGGTTTTGTTGGCTTGGTTGCTTGAGACGGCACCACTAACGAGGCGTTTGCTGCTTGCCATCCTCCACTGGGGAGGAATGTGGACATGGAGTGGAAGTGAACAGATTAGCCGCGCTGTGCAAGTGACATGAACGGAGAGCCTGCAATGAACGTCACGTTTGCTTGTGATATGAGAGAGAACTTTGTCCGACGCAGAGTTTTGTTGGAACTTGCGTGTGAATTTATTTGTAGCACTGAGCTGTGACATTGGTGCTGGTTTGTTCTGTGCTTCCCAAGCACGACTGAAGTCAAACAGCAACTGACATAAAGACTCAAAACGAAGGACTGACGAGTGCTTGGTCAGTTGAGCCAGTTGAGTATTGGTTCTTCCCAGTGTTTTAAAACTGGAATGCCTTTGTCTCAGTGTGGTTGGTGTATTCCCAGGTCTTTTTGGTTGTGTCAAACCCTCTAATAAATGAATATTCATTCTTAAAATGTTCTTTCAATGTAGATTCAGATCTAGAGTGAGCCTTGTTTCCAGAGCCCTGGCTTTTGATAATTGCTGAATATTACGAAACAATCAGTAAGAACGAATAAGTGTTATGTTAGATTTTAAGATCTTGAAGGACTATTTCTCCGCTATATTCAATATATAGACACCGGTCGTCTGAAAAGATGTGCTAAAGCTACTTGCGCTGTCCCCATGATTGTCAAAGTTCAAACACAATGATATCAGAAGAACCATTTGAAGACACGTTAATTACCGCTGTATCAAACAGTGTCTCTCCTGACTCCTCACTCCTCCACCACAGCTCCTGGAGCAGGAAGACCAGCTGGACCACTCCCCCCACCACTGGAACACCTCCTCCTGGGAAAACACAGCAGTACCATACGATTCACAGAACTGATAAGGACACATCGCTCGGGTTCTCAATGAAACATCGCTCATACAGGCTGAAGCAGGGGTGGCTAAACTGGTTGACTGGTGAGGCCACAATGGGCTGTAAGATGTGCCAGAGGGGGGTAGCGGAGCAGCAGCAGATGGATGGAGTGTTCTGGTGAGCCACCTCATAGGAGGAAGCAATCTATCCTGGGATATCATGGAGAAAACATGTTGCTGGAATGTCAATGGAAAATGAAGCAAAGCAAAGTTGCAACCAAATCAGTGTGTCTTTAGCTATGAGAACCACTCAGAACCACCAGGGGTTTTAGCCTCACCCAGGGTGTTTAGAACCACTCAGAACCATCCAGAACCACCCAGAACCACCAGGGTGTTAAGCTCTTAGAACCACCCAGAACCACCCAGAACCACCCAGAACCACCCAGAACCACCCAGAACCACCCAGAACCACCAGGGTGTTTAGCTCTTTATTGAAATGACTCTGAAAACACTGCAAACATGGAGGAGATACAGCTATTTTATGACTCACTGACTATTCATATCATTTCTTGAAGGTCGGCAGGCCTTCAAGATCAAAAATTTAACAGGCCGCACATGGCCCCCGGGCCGTAGTTTGCCCACGCCTGGGCTAAAGCAAAGGCATCAAACATCAAAATACATTTTCAGCCTGATTTCTCATCCAACATAACCGGTTTTGTGTGCTCATGTGCACGCATGAGTCCGTGTGTCCGTGTGTGTGTGTTGCTGTCTTACCTTGTCGCTTGTGTGTTTGACATGCTGACTTCCGGCGACGGCTAACTGTGGCTGGATCTTCCGCTGCTCCACTCTACCTTCGGTTCTATCCTGGCAGACACACACAACAAAAACAGACAGACAAAAACACATGAAACTAATTTTGTATGATGTTCATCCAAAAATAGTATGTATGACTTCCAAACAGTGCTGTGTCGTCTCGATATCTGCAACGAGACCAGAGACGCTCCGTCTCAAATGACCATCCGGCTGATTCAACACATTAGGACATTAAAGGGAGTCAAGATATTAACGCAATTTGAGTAGTCACAGTGTTGTACGAGCAACTTGTGATGATGATAGTGGGACAACATTAGGAAAGATGACGGTGCCATTTCAAAAGAATGATCTGCACATCAGCTCTGCCAGTTTATGGCCTAAAATGGCCGAAAATGTTCGAATTAAGACAAAAGTGATGTTATTACCAAGTGATAATCAAGTAAAATGGTAATTTTGTTTGTTTTGATTGGATGTGTCTTTTAGATTGGAAGTGGGTTTATTAGGAATAGATTCAGAAGCACGATCATCATCTGTGTAGTTGTTTTTTTAGTGTTGCAACAGCGTAGTTTCACAATTTGGGACTAATAAAGTACATCTATCTATCTATCTATCTATCTATCTATCTATCTATCTATCTATCTATCCATCCATCCATCCATCCATCCATCAAAGGGAGGGTGAAAGAGGTGAGAACATTTCCAATGCAGATTTAGTGCAACATGATGGGGTTCTTAAAGAATTAAAATGAGGACCCTCAGTAAAGTAAAGGTCAAACACCTCTGGAGACCAATCTGAGGCCCCACTGGACCAACCAGAGCAGATATAGTCAAGAATGTAGAAACAGTAACAGATCAGGCCTTGTTTGTCCTGTTAAGGAAAAAAAAAAATCTTCTTCCCCAGCCTGCGATCTAAGAAGATCCAGATGTCTGGTGGGCATTACAGCAGGGGCACTTAGAAGCCATCCTGCTCTACTTGGTGACTGGCTTCCTTAAAGGGCAGGATTAAGTTGGATTCCACGTGTGCATTTAGTAGTAACTCTCTGGAGCACTGGGACTGAGGCCAGTGGGACAGATGACCTGCCGCTGCTCTTTTCAGCAGTTTTTTTTTTTTTTTTTTTTAAGAAGCTCCCAGGTGGAGCCACTCAAAGCGCTCACATCCAGACCCTGGTGAGAAAAAATATCCCATTTGCTAATCAGGCAACCATCCAGAAAGTCAGTAGCTGTGTTTCCATGACAGTTTTTCGCAAAAATAAAAGCCATATTTCTAAAATGTCAACAAAGAACAATTGCGATTTGCAGGTGTTTCCATTGAATGGCGTGAAGATCAGAAGCCGTAATTCTGGTCAAACATCGAGCCAGACGCCACTGTGAGGAGGACGGAGGGACAAAACATTGAGCCATGAATCTGCATTTCCACGTTGTTACATTTTTCTCTTTGATTACTTGTAAAAAAAATATTCCATGTCTTCTTCTTCCAAACACGACGCGCCATTTTCACTTGAAGTGAACTGGTCATGTGACCAGGTTTTTTTTTTTATGTAGGTTTTGCACAATTCTAGGGGTCATGGAAACACAGCTGCCACAGACCTGCAATGTGTATTTTCTCTCTTGCAGGTTGCTTTTGTTCCGTCAAACAAAAAGCAAACGGAATCTTGTCCTGCAAGATTTCACCAGAATTCGGATTCTGCGCTTCACACCATTCAACGGAAACACCTGCAAATCGCAACAATACTTTGTCGAAATTTTAGAAATATCTCTTCCAATTTTTTTTGCCAAAAACTGTCGTGGAATCGCAGCGACTGACTTTCTGAAGGTTTTCCCAATTAGCCAACGGGATGTTTTTTTCTCCCCACCGTTTGGACTGACACGGGGTGGGATGAAGGGACACCCAGTCAAGGATGGCTTCTGCCAGACTTGAGAACCAACCAACGACCACTGGCGCTCGCACTGACACCCTCACGTGCATGTCTCTGGACGGCGGTGGGAAGCCAGAGTGCCGGACAGAACCCACGCAGACACGACCAAGCTGGCGAGTCTGGGGGATCAATCCCACCATCTTCTCACCATGAGGTGACGCGTCACCCCAGAGTGACTACGTTATACTATATGAATTGCGCCTGTGTCTGCACACGGTCGCTTGAAACAGGCGCAGGTTGACCATTCTGGCAAAAATGATTGCATTACCGAAGGAGAAAGCTGTGCAATCTGCAGGATCTTCAACAAGGGGAAGAAGTACGGCCGATGTCTGAGAGCGATGCAACGACACCATCGTAAAGTCAGGAAAACAAACTGAAACTGTGACATCATCATTCATGTTCACCATTCCTCTCATGGTGAATGACGTGAGTGAATAATGTGGGAGAACTGGTAGAAGGCTGTCGTTGCCAAAAAGCATTTTAGACATCGTGCCAAGCGTCGTTGCCATCGGCTCATTTGTGATGCTCTTCAGACAGGAAGCCCAGCTACAGCTCACTCAATGGTTTGGCTTTTGTCATTTCTGGTGTTGAATTTTATCTGTTTTTGGAATGTTTCTCGTGTTTGCATATGTCTCGTACTTGTCTCTTTTTGGCATTATAATTTTATCTTGGTGTATATCAATGCCTGCGGTGTTTTCAACGAAAGCAAAACCTGTGATTTCGTATCTTTAATCTGTAATGGTGAAAAACATATTTTAATATATGAATTGCAATGAAGATCTCTTGCATTTTAAAGGCAACAGCGCATCGACTGAACGATCAAGGCAGCACAAACAAACTCCATGTGTGGTGCTTCACCAGCCATTTACAGGGCATAATTCTCAGTTCCTTTTTGTGGATAAACACAGCCGTGTTTATGGTTCCGAAGAACTCTTAAGTGCTGGTGGTGACCACAGCTGAGGGAGAAAAAAAAAAATGTCTGCAAACAACTGTTTGAAAGGCCCTTGGTTATTCATCTGTTTAGAGTTTCAACCATGACACCCAAAGAGCAGATAACCCAGACAACTGCTGCCTGCGGCCATTTTCCCTCATGTGAACACTAAATCTTCGTCCTTTGGGGAAAAAAAATAAATAATCAAACTACCAGGTTACATCAGTTTCCTAATCACTCAAGGCCATAAATGACAGAGAGAATTTAGTCGATGTTAAAGCCTACGCAGTTCTACGCTCAATGTTATTTTTCAGACATCACAAACTTATTTCATTCAGCTGAGAATGAATCATTGTCAGTGACACTGCCAGTCAACAGTTTGGCCACATACTTCTGATTTAGCGGTTTTTCTTTCATTTTCATGACTATTGACATTGTAGATTGTCACTCAAGGCATCAAAAAAACAAAAAAACAAACAAACTATGAATGAACACAGATGGAATATGGATTCAACAAAAAAGTGTGAAAAGACAACATGTTTTATATT
The DNA here is from genome assembly GCA_009823395.1 of Thamnaconus septentrionalis. Lineage (NCBI taxonomy): Eukaryota > Metazoa > Chordata > Actinopteri > Tetraodontiformes > Monacanthidae > Thamnaconus > Thamnaconus septentrionalis. Next base: position 26,284,174 of record CM020504.1, on the reverse strand, counting down.
TCAGATGATCTAGAATAGCCACCCTTCATGTAAAATATACGCATAACATATTTAGGTATTTAGCTTTTTTCTTTTTCTTTTGCCACATTCATCCACACATCTTGCTCATAGATTCGATGTCTTCAGTGTGAATCTACAGCCAAGATAAAGCAGAAACAGGTGAACAGGTGTTTCCTTTTGACTGCTAGTGTACATATAAACATACACAATAATAATAATACTTATTAGTGTTGTTTAGTTCCTTTACCTACAACTCACTTCTTTTTTTTCTTCATTTTATTTCGCGCTGTTGAAAGGAGAGCAACCTTTACACCAGGAATGGCGGTTTACGCGTCCGATTCCTGTTATTCTTGACATTAATTCCGTTGGGCGGGGGGGGGGAACAATCCGCTAACGATCATTTACAATTTACACATTCATGCATGTCCCTGCCGACTTGTTTACCGTGTAAAGTAAACACACAATGTTGGAGAGGAGCCCTTTCCGTGGAGCAGCGGGCATTGAAAGCATCCCAGCGGATTCAATTCATCAAGAGTTTGCATCCCCCCCCCCAAAAAAAAATAAAAAAAAATAAATAAATAGTAGGAAGTCTGCTCGAAAGTAACAGTTAGCTTGCCGACACACACACACACACACACTGGCTGAGCAGCTTCCGAGCTCCTTTACAACGGAGACCAAGCACGTCGCAGTGATGATGAAGCCTAAAGCGAGTTGAAATTAAAGGAGGGCAACCGCCGAGCGCGAGACCCTGAAGACGTGCGACGTTCAAGTGACAGAGTTTCGAGCGAACTCCAAGCACAGAGACACGGTCCCCCCCCCAAAAAAAAAAAAACAAAAACCGATGCGAAGCCGACACCGGACACCGGACGCCGGACGCCGGGCAGCGACTCTCGGGGAGCCGAGTTACCTTCACGGACCAGCCGCTGCTGGGCGGGAGCCCTGGGAGGTGCAGCAGGAGCAGGGAGCAGCAGACCGGCAGAGCGAAGCCTCCGTGACCGAACATGGTTCGTTCATTCATGCCGTGGACCGACAAGCGCTGACTTCCCCTCCCATTACCTCCGCTCCCCTCCTCGCTGCTCCCCTCGTGCCCTCCTTCCTCCTCCCACTTCGACCCCCTTTTGATGTAGCTACGCCTCCTGCTCCCGCTGGCTGGCTGGCTGGCTGGCTGGTTGACTGCCTGCCTGCCTGCCTGGCTGGCTGGCTGGTTGCAGCCCTCTTCCCCGGTCCACACGGTCTCCAAGGCTAAAGAACCATCGCTGCTTCTCGCGTTTCATGCCCCCCTGCACCGCCTACCTTCCGCCCTCCCTCCACAGCCCGTAGTTGGCTCGACGGTAGCCCGGTTTCTCTCGGTAGTTTGCCATAAGAAAAACTGGGAAAGGAATTCAAATTGGGAATTAATACTACTTCACCTTTGTACAAATACTTAAATACTTTTTTCTGCTGACTTTTTACTTTTCCTCCCTACGTGTGTACGTACACATCTGTACTTTCTGTTCCTTAACACTGTTACAAAACACGCTTGTTACTTTTGGGTTTGAAATATACATATTCTGTTCAAAGTAATTCACTAATTATTATTTATAATAGTTGTTATTTCTTCAAGTAGAGCTATTTCAACTGGTCCCGTAGAGATAGATAGATAGATAGATAGATAGATATCAGTACTTTATTCATTCTTAGTCACTCTACATTAAAAAATAAAACCCACCATAAAGTAGTAAAACAGTAGATAAATAGTAAATGATGAAATAAATAAATAAATGTGTGTTTTTTTTAAGTGCATTTCAGAACCTGTACTTTTATTTTTACCATAATATTTTTTTTTACACAGGTATCCACACTTTTCCCAGTACTTTTGCCACCTCTGCCCTTTACCTTGATACCTGATTGTAGAGACTGCAGCAAGGTTAGCGCTTGAAAATATACAACTCACATTCAATAAAACTGTATACGTTTGTGTGCCAACACCATCAACAGTAAAGTATAACAATAATATATATATTAAAAAAAAAATCGATTGATTGATAATCGGATGAACCAAAATTCTCCTCGATTAAATCAATACAGAACTGATAGTTGGTTTCAACAATAAAAAGAAGAGGACTGCCCTTAGTAAACACCTTGCGTCACAAGTCCGTCTCTGCCGTCACTGTCTCTAGAGACAAGAAGAACCCAGTTTGAAGCCTTGGGGTGCTAATGTATTTGCGGTAGTTGTATCCAATGATCCGCAGCTTCATCTCCAACTGGCCGTTGCTGCTCATGCAAAGCGCTGCAGAAAAAATGCACAGGCTTTAACCTGTTGAAATTATAGATGTCATGTCACCAAATACTGCTTCTGAGAGGCTCACGTACGGGGGGCTTTGTGGACAACCCCCCCTTTTTTTTTTTTTTTTTTGGCACAACGCCTCAATTTCCCAGAAGACACCGCTTCTTCCATGTCCGCCATATTGCCTTCGCTAAGACCAACGCGCTGGCTAAAAACCGTCTCGTTTCTACAACGGAAAAAATGTAAGTACAATACGACATCATTTGGCAAAGTATAAACTACACACTCCTGTCGTTACTTGTGTGGCACACGTCACCCTTTTCGGGTTTGCAATTACTTCGAGGTATACAACAAGGGAACAGACGCTTGCTTGAGTGGAAGGATCCCACCGAGCTCCCTCTCTCTCTCTCTCTCTCTCTCTCTCTCTCTCTCTGTTGTTGTTTTCCTCCTCTCTGTCATACCGAAAAACTGCATTCGGGAATCCCTCTAAGTTACCGAATATTATCTTGTGTCTCACTAATTGTTGCACTTACAGTGAAACAGAGCAACAGAATTTTCTTTATTTGTCCCGTCTGGGCTCCACTACAAGCGGTTTTGTCGGCTTGTTTTGCTTTCAACGTTAGCAATTTTAGCAATAGCTTTGGCTAATTAGCATTAGCATGGCCCCCACGGATTATTATTATTATTTTTTTATTTGCATGAAATTTTGTGAGGCGGAAACAATCACGACTGTCCCAGTAAAAACACGACTGGATCACAGTTTCAATGTCTTGTTGCTTTTCCGCTAATCGTTATGTGCTATTTGGTTAAAGCCAGTAGTCGATAGGAAAGGGAACGTCGGTAGCTAACGAAGAAGAAGAGAAGAAGAAGAAGCCTTTATTAATGCCACATTGGGGAAATTAGCATAATTACGGCAGCGATACAGTAGAAAAGGATAGGAGATTATATTGATTAAAAAGAAATAAAATAAAAATACTTATAGACTCAGAAGGAACAAACAAAATGTTTACATTATTTTGACAGTGGGATCATTTTACAAGTTATGTACACAATATTGACATAAAGTTATTTACACAATATTGATTCAAGATGGTGCAGCCGGAGTGGCAGCGAGTTACTTCTTTTTAGCTAATGGATTTTGGGTCACTAATGATGTCCCCATCGTGCTTTGGTGAGATTCTTGTGAAAAGAAGAAAGGCATTTCCTTGTTGACGATACATTTTATAGGATGTTTATTATTGGTCGCGGTTTTCTCTTTGGAGCCCATTTAAGCTCTGGTGATAACGAGATGTGTGTGTCAAATGTACCACAACCATTCCTCCTCGTCTGTCACTCGTTTGGTTTGTTTCTTGCGATGCAAGAGGACGACTGAAATGTTTGAGGTGTCAGAGTGGAAAAAAAATATTGCTGTGCAAAACCTATCAAGTGTTTGGGTTCTTCTTGTTGATTTGGATTTCAAATGGGACAGAAACCATCCGATGGCAGTGATGTGTGCTGTCATTAATAACTTAACTTGTGTACCTAACCACTGTCATTAAACACCTACCTGGAGTTTTTATTTATTATTATTATTTTCAGATGCCTGTATAATCCATGGCAAGACTTGACGCCCACTTCCTGCGAGTTCCTTTTTGTTTTAAACAATTTGATGGTCGAAATGATCCTCGTTTTATAATCAAATCCGCAAGAACCCATCCCACCCACGCCCAAAGTCAAGGAAGTAACAGGAAATTAGTTTTAAGGCTTGGCTTATACACACAACTGGAAGTAATTACATTTTATTTTAAGGTTTTTTTTTTTGCTCTGTTGATGCGTTCAGTGTAAATTCAGACCCCTGAGCACCGGTCAATGGTTTCTGCTAGCTCGCTAATCAAAACAACCACCAGGCTGTCGATGTTAATGTCTGTGTTCATGGAAGAGTGTGTTGAAAGAAAAGCACACTTACATCGCAGTGAGTGAGTGCGTTACATTTTGAGGGACTAGTTTCTCAGCGGCGGCGGCGGCGGATTATTTCTCTTCTTTCAAATTTGCTCTCGTTAGTGGTGTAACAAGCTGAGCTGCAGTGAGAAGAGCACTGCCTCCAGTTGGATCACATCAGTCCTCTCAGACTGCCAAGTACAGGAAGTAGAACTACGTTACTGCAGGAGACACTAATCGCTCAAAGTGCGGTACGATGCTCGAGTGGTTTGATTCTTTCAACACAGACATTCACATCCATGTGTTTGACAGGTTCACATTGCGTCTAACACGGAATGGAGGCTCCGGACATGAATTGTTTTTATGCCGCGTCTGTGCATAATTCTCCTGCCAGCAGATGAATAATGGCTGCTGACTTGAATTTTTTGTCGCCAGCTTCTCTCCTCGTGATTGTTATTTTGTCCCACATTGCAACTGAATCTCATTCTGCTTCTGTGTTTCAGTGCTGCAGCGATGACTCAAACCGTTCAGACCAACGGGGTTCAACCCCTCAGCAAGACTTGGGAGTTGAGTTTGTATGAGCTACAGAGAACGCCACAGGTAACCAACTGCTGTTAGCGCCCGCTGCAGGAGGTCAATGTCAATTATCTTTCAGACCAAAATAATTATTTACTAGGATATAGAAACCAGTTAACCTTGATGTGTGGTTTCAAATTGGAGTCTATTTATTGCACAACATAATAGAAATGCTCTGATGGGGATTTTTGGACCCGATCACCCAGGTTATCAATACTGATTAGAAAGTTACAAGCGGCTGGATTTTTATTCAACCTTTACGGTTTCTTTGTCCGAGCATTTGTATTTGTGTTAATGACTTTATTTTAATTATTACTGCTGTGGTTTTCTTGTTGCTGTTGACAAGTACGAACAATTTAATCAATCAGTTGATTTGATTTGATTGATTTATTTATTTATTTCAAACATGTGAAAAAGGAAAGAGAAATAAAAAAGAACACAAATCCAAGACACACTCACACACACACAAAAAATAAAAGAAATTAATAAAAAACAGCAAGGTAAGAATAAATAAGAACACACCAGTGAAAAATACAAGAGAATATTATTGATCATGTTGGAAAAGGGGTAGGAGGAAGTATAAACTTATATGTACCTGCCCCTAGACTCAAATATAAATACAAACTTATGAACTAAATTAATTTTATATAACAGAAAATAGATAACAGAAAACAATCAATCAATCAATCAGTCGTTTATCTTTATTTATAAAAACGTGAAATCAAATTCAAAGGCATCTTGAAGCTCCGTCCACAGTCAAAAAGAGAAAACCAGAGGCTCTGCTTGTCCTCAGCAGGTTTCTTTAAGACCTCTGAAGCGTTTAGATGTTAGATTAAATTAGATTTTAACTTTATTGATCCCAAATTGGGAAACTACACTGTTGCAGCAGTCAAAAAAAACGATACAGAAAGTGAAAATTGAAGGTTGAAAATAAACTATAAGGTCCCTCTGATCATCACGTCTCTCAGGACCCACAGCCTCTCCTCTGCCTTACCTTTGGCATTGAGAAGCGTCAGTCAAGCCACTTCCATTCCTGACTGTCACTCCAATCTGCTTTGACCGCACAGGAAGCCATCACGGACGGCCTGGAGATAGCCGTGTCCCCGCGCTCCCTGCACAGTGAACTCATGTGCCCCATTTGTCTGGACATGCTGAAGAACACAATGACCACCAAAGAATGCCTGCACCGCTTCTGCGCTGATTGCATCATCACAGCTCTGAGATCTGGGTGAGTTCTCCCACACACACACACACACACACACACAGAGGATCACAGCCGCCAAGAGTGAATAACTGCAGATCACACTTTGAAGGCTTGGGTGCATACCAGCGGCTTCCACAAGGGGGCGAGCTTTGGATTCTGCAGCTGTTTTTTTATTGTGTCTGGTCTGGTTTGGTTTGGTACCTGGATGCTAGGTTACACAAGGGCTGTGTCTCAGTTCAGGGGCTGCATCCTTGGAAGGCTGCATTTGAAGGCCAGTTGCGCCGCAGCACTGCGTGAAGGCTCCTCCCAATTCCCAAAAGTCCGAAGGACGCTCCAAATGCACCCTCGGAATGCGCCCTACTGTTAGCCCATTCCAAGGCTGCACCGCTACTATCCTTCACCTCCTTCTGTATCCCAGGATGCTTTGCCTGCTGCTGCAAAGCATCCTGGGATCCTGGGAAGTCAGCTGAAATTAGCGCCATCTACTGGCAAAGACACCACGTATAAATTTAAGTATTGAAATTCCACATCAAATATTCAGTTTTTAACGCAGAGTTTTTACTTATTTGAACATCCAACGCCATCGTTAGATGGCTAACCAATGGTTAGCTTGATGCTATGGAAACGTCACTTCCGGGGTTGGCCAGTAGGAGGCAACGGCGGTGATGCAACCAGGAAATACGCCAAAGGCTAGACCGTCCCGGTGGCTACCGGGGGGGGCGGGGTTTGGGTCGGTCCTTCTAGGCCGGGTCCTTGGAGGACGCTTCCTTCCAAGGACGCAGACCCTGGATTGAGACACGGCCATGTGGTCCAACTCCTGCCCGCCAACGCCTGACCTCATGCAGGCAGTTCCTGCAGGTTGAAGGAGCTCGACACCGCTGACTGGCCTCCACGGTCACCTGACCCCAAGCCAATAGAACGCCTCCACGTCCGTCAAGCCCCGCCAGCTTTGAAAGTGTGGTCTTCCTGTCTCCTCAGCAACAAAGAGTGTCCCACCTGTCGCAAGAAGCTGGTTTCCAAGAGGTCTCTGCGCCCCGACCCCAACTTTGACGCTCTGATCAGTGAGTAGCCACGCCCGACGCCCAAATGCTTCAGCTCAGAGTCTCAGCAGCACGTCCTCACCACCCAGTCGCACTGAATGTGTCTCCCAGCGGCAGCGGCTCCGTCGTTATCACAAAAAAAGTCAGAATTTTACGTTATAACGTGAACGTTATTACGAAAAAACGTAAAACCAAGACGTTATTTTGTGCCAAGTGTGAAGTAAAAATGTTCACGGTGAAACGTGATAGTGAGCTGGGGTTTTTTTTCCTAGTGTGCGCTCCCGTAAAATACAGCTGCACATATGAAAATAAAATGCAGCACATTGTCCATTATAATGATAATAATAATAATGATGATAATAATACATTTTATTTAAAAGCGCCTTTCAAAACACTCAAGGACACTGCACAAACAGAGGCAATAAAACAACAGAGAAAAAACACATACAAGCTCACATAATTAATGATACAGAAAATATAATATATATATACACATAATATAACAGATGAATAAAGTTGAGTCTGACGGTTTGAATGACTTGAACAGATGAGTTTTGGGTCTGGATTTGAAGATTGGTAGAGAGTCTTAGATAAACAGGATCCACTGCGTTGTCCCATCGCTGACTTCCTGTCTGAGAGATCCCACCTGCTGCCGTTGACTCTGTGGCGACGCCCGGAGCCCGAAAGATACAACAGCAGTGTGTTTCGCGCTCCTGGGATGCTTCCATAGCCCGCCAGCGCTGCCCCCTGGTGGTGTGAACCTGCACGCCGACTTGAATTGGCTGCTGATGCTCTGGGTGTGAACTGTGGGTCAGAACGGAGGCGCTGCAATGAGCCGCTGTCCACTCTGCTGCCTTCCAGGCAAGATTTATCCCAGCCGCGACGAGTACGAAGCCCACCAGGAGAGGGTGCTGGCGCGCATCAGCAAACACAACAACCAGCAGGCGCTGTCCCACAGCATAGAGGAGGGCCTGAAGATCCAGGCCATGACCAGGTGACCTCCCCGCCCAGCACTCAGCTCGGCCAGAGCCAGAGCCGCCTCCTCCTCGTTGTCCTCCTCCTCCTCCTCCTCCTCCTCCTCCTCTCTCCTCCTCCTCCTCCTCCTCCTCCCTCCTCCTCATCCTCCTCCTCCCTCCTCCTCCTCGTCCTCCTCCTCCTCCTCCTCTCCTCCCCCTCCTCCTCCTCCTCCTCCTCCACCTCCTCCTCCTCCTCCTCCTCCCTCATCCTCCTCCTCCTCCTCCTCCTCCCTCCTCCTCCTCCTCCTCCTCCCTCCTCCTCCTCCTCCTCCTCCTCCCCTCCTCCTCCACCTCCTCCTCCCTCTCCTCCTCCTCCTCCCCTCCACCTCCTCCTCCCCCCTCCCTCCTCCTCCTCCTCCTCCTCCTCCTCCTCCCCCCACCTCCTCCTCCTCCTCCTCCACCTCCACCGCCTCCTCCTCCTCCTCCTCCTCCTCCTCCTCCCTCCCTCCTCCCTCCTCCTCCCCACCTCCTCCTCCCTCCTCCTCCTCCTCCTCCTCTCCCACCCTCCTCCTCCTCTTCTCCTCCCCCTCTCCTCCTCCTCCTCCTCCTCCTCCTCCTCCTCCTCCTCCTCTCCTCCTCCTCCTCCTCCTCCCTCCTCCTCCTCCTCCTCCTCCTCCTCCTCTCCTCCCACCTCCTCCTCCTCCTCCTCTCCTCCTCCTCCTCCTCTTCCACCTCCTCCTCCTCCTCCCTCCTCCTCCTCCTCCTCCTCCTCTCCCACCTCCTCCTCTCCCACCTCCTCCTCCTCCCACCTCCTCCTCCCCTCCTCCTCCCCACCTCCTCCTCCTCCTCCTCCCACTTCCTCAGCCTCCTCCTCTCCCACTCCCCCCCCCCCCTCCTCCACTGAGCTGGCTGCTGTGTGTGTTTGCAGACTGCAGCGCGGCAAGAGACACACGGTGGAGAACGGCAGCGGAGCAGAAGACAATGGAGACTCCTCCCACTGCAGCAACGCCTCCGTCCACAGCAATCAGGTTGGTGGTGGTCCTGGTCAGGGTTTGGTAAACGTCATCGACCACCAACACCTTGGACGGCAGCAGGAGGCGCTGTGTCAGCACGGGCGGGAGAGATGCTTTGCTGTGTCGGTGTTTTTGGGATGAGCTGCTAATTGGTTCGTGAGTCATCGGCCTGTGGTGCAAGCACAGAATTAGCCAGGTAAGCAAGTTAGGTTAACAGGTGGTGAGAATAAAGAAGATGGATTAGATTGAACTTTATTGATCCCACGTTGGGAAACTACACAAAGTTAATCGTGACTAATTGAAAAAAAGAATGGTTAGATTCACACAGAAATAATGGTGAGCTGGACCTTGGAGGACGGACGGTCAAAACTGCATCATCAGGGGACCTTGAGGACGGACTGGACCTGCACCTGGGGCCCGACCTGGACCTGGTCCTGGTCCTGGTCCTGGTCCTGGTCCTGGTCCTGGACCTGGTCCTGGACCTGGACCTGGACCTGGTCCTGGTCCTGGTCCTGGACCTGGACCTGGACCTGGTCCTGGTCCTGGTCCTGGTCCTGGTCCTGGTCCATATTGAGAGGTTTCTCCAGGTGCAGCTGCTTCCATCGCCAGCTTCTATTATGGCCGTGTTTAGGTGTGGAGCAGTTCCAGTTGCAGTGCTGATGGAACCGCAGCTGTTTGTGTCTGAACGCCATGGTTTATCCCCCCCCCTCCCCCCTGCAGGAGGCGGGGCCGAGCATCAAGCGCACCAAGACCAGTGACGACAGCGGGCTGGACATGGACAACGCCGCGGAGAACGGCGCCGGCGACTCGGTCAACGACGGCGGCGCCAGCGAGATCGAGCTGGTGTTCAGGCCGCACCCCACCCTGATGGAGAAGGACGACGGCCACAACAGGTGGAGGCTCCTCCCCCTCTCTCTGCTCCGCTGCTTTGTTTTCCCTCAATATTGCGATTTAATTTGCGATTATTTTTTAAAAAAAATCTTTCTCTCATGTGTTTTTCCACAAACAAACAAAAAAAACTACATGTATTATAATAAACATATCAGATTTATTATACTCAAATTGTTCTTTTTTTATAGGCTAGGCTAATGTTAAGCTAAAAGCAAAATGAAGCAGGAATTAATATGAAAGAGCCTTTATTTATCTACTGGTGTTTTTGTTTTTTCTTGATGGGGCTCAGAATGATTTGGTTTCAGTCCACACAAAGCGCAACGCAGCGACGGCTTCATTCAACCCATGCTAACACGCTAGCAGCAGCGTTAACACCGCTGTAAGGTGCGAACGTACGAGGCAGCGGTTCACTGCCGGCGAACACAACTCCCACTGTTGTGGTCCTTGGGGCTTCGGTAGTTTGTTCTCTCCCGACAAACTACGGCCGCCAGTTGGTGGCAACCAGGAAGAGCTTCTCTTCCATCGACTCCTCCCACTGCCCGCCTGGCTTGGCTTGGCTGGGCTCGGTGCCGCTCGCACGTCACGTGACCGGAACTCCCGTCAATCAAATCGCAGTCTTTGCGGTTAGAAAATCTCGTGTTGTCCCATCGCCAGATTAGCGCAGAGGCCATTTATCCTTCAGCCCCAGCTGCTGCTGCCGCTATAGAAGAAAAATAGTGTCACCTGGGGGGCGTCAAAAAATATTTCTATATGTAGAGGAGCATTGATGCCAGTGATGGAATCTATATTTCACAGTCACAGGGAATCCTCTTCGCTTCCTGCTCTTCTTCTATCGTCAAATTCACCGTACAGGAGGCACCAACTGACCGCTGGGCTGTCTCTGTTGTGTGTGTGTGTGTGTGTGTGTGTGTGTGCACAGTGTGGAGTTTGTCCCTCGCTACATCAAGACGTCGGGCAACGCCACGGTGGACCACCTGTCCAAGTACCTGGCAGTGCGCCTGGCACTGGAGGAGCTGAGGAGAAACGCCGAGGCCTCCCCCGTCAACGTGGAGGCGGCTTCAGAGAAGCAGTACACCATCTACATCCCCACCGCTGGCAACCAGTTCACCGTACGCACACTCACACTCACACACACACACACACACACACGCACTCAGCTCTGCAGGTGGAGATGATGATGCATCCATGTTGGGTCCACGGCTCTGAAAGGAAGGAAAAGCAAAAAGTGGATTTATTTCCCCTCACAGTTACAAGTACACAGCAGCTTTGATGTCAGTCCTGTAATATCTCAGACACACAAAGCATTGAAAATTCAAAATTGAAAATGACTGAATGAATACCGTTGCCTTGTTTATTTACATTTGTTTGCTGTCCAGAATGCTTGTGATATTTTTCTCTTTGGTGACTTCCTCCGTCCAATCATAACGCGCCATTTCCACTGGTCAGTCGACTGGTCACGTGACCCCGTGACGTCACGTCCACTGACGTGTCAGTGCCAATGAAGTGTTTCCATGACACTTTAGTGATATTCCTCCACATGGATTCTTATGAAAAACCTCCTGATGAGAGCATCTCAACCTTTCAGCCGAACTGGAGAGGTTCCTCCAGGCTGAGATGTTTCCATCACCACTTATTATTATGGCCAATATTTAGGTTTTGGAGCAGTTCTAGGGGCGATGGAAACGCAGCTTGCATCTCCACCGAGGCCGTGGAGAGAGCTGGAGGGCTGTGTTTGTAGCTTAGCTGTAGCTTAGCATCGCCCCTGTGCAGTGAAGCAACCCAGCACCATGAGAATTGACCTGGGAGCAGATGTGACCAGACTGACGGCTGATGATCTTCACGCCACTCAATGCAAACGCCTGCAAATCACAAACCTGCGCTTTGACAAAATGTTAGAAATATGGCTTTTATTTTGCAAAAGAACTGTCACTGCAGTGTGCAGTGTGCAGTGTGCAGTGTGCATGGGAAGGAGCCTCACTGCAGTCTGTGTGTCTGCAGGTCCTCAACGGTTCCTTCTCCCTGGAGCTGGTCAGCGAGAAGTACTGGAAGGTCAACAAACCCATGGAGCTCTACTTTGCCCCCACTAAAGAGCACAAGTAGTCACGCACATCACACACACACACACACACACACACACACACACCAGTATGGAGCAAACACACACACACACACACACACACACACACACGGACTTGTGCACCCACAGAGCGGAGGTGGAGGCAGTGAAGGAGGTGCAGGGTGGAAGAGACTTCTTGTACAGAGAAAAAAAAAAGAAAAAAAAAAAAAAGTTTTCTATTCTTTTGTTTGTTTGCGTCTGTGTCGCTTCCTCTCCCGCTGCTGTCAGTAGCAGCTGGCCGCTCAGTCAGTGCCACGGCCGACCGTCCCCCAGGTGGCGCTGCAGCGGCCCTCCAGAAAGTGTACAGCTTTGTCACCGTGTCGCGCTCTCACCTCCGCTGTTGCGTTTGCTTGGCAGCAGCGTGAAAGCTTCACTGGACTGAGGGACGAGTGAGAGCGACGGCGTCTGGACGGAAGGCCAGCGTTCTGCTAGGAGTCAAACGCTCTCTCGTCCACGCAGCCAAACTCCATCGCACATGGAGATGGAAACAT
>CM020504.1:26251704-26266704 GCA_009823395.1 Thamnaconus septentrionalis | reverse complement strand
GCTCAAGTTGCAACTCGTCTCAGCAGAAGCCTCTGCATTTTTCTCGTCGGCGGAACGGGATTCACCCGCACGCGGACGTAACCGGCACCACAAAATCTCAGCTCACACAGTGTGTAACTGCACCGAATACTACACAATCTAACACACGTTCGGCTCAAGCTGCATATCACTGCAATACTGGAACCAGGAGTTCTATTTAAGTCATCGCTAGAAAGGTGAAGACTTGGCGACCGCACCCTCGACTGAGGTGACACCCGGAAGTGCTGCTTTGACAGCTTCTTAACGCAGCGAATATCTCGCACTTCCGGGTATCGAAAAAAAAAATGACCAGCATTAACAACAAGAACAGCAGCCGCAACATTAAATTGTAATATTTTTCCGAACATTCCGACAAAACTCTGCAAAAATGCAAAGCCAAACCCGTCCCCATTCCGCTGAAGCTACCCAGAAGTATTCTTCCGGATTGAGACATTAGCTGCTGCAATCCTTCAAACCTGCATTGTGTGAACGTAAAAAAAAGAAGAAAAAAAAAGAAGCCATATAAGGATATTGTCTGAGAAAGCCGTCTACTTCTGCTTCGTCCGGTCCACCCTGGTTCTCTCCTCCGTCGTCCTCGTCCACAAACTTGTTCTCGTCGAACTCGTCAATGTCCGTCTTCCTAAAGTCGCTGGAGACATTGTTCTTGGACATTCTGGAAAAGTACACTTGAAATTGCTCGGGCGAGCCAGCCGCAAATTGGTGACGGGTCCGGCGGCAGACGATCGCTTTTCACGACTAGCACGTCCCGACTTCCGCAGCAGCGTTTCTTCCTCCTCCATCTGCGGTATCGTTGGTATGCGGCCGAGCAGTGGCTGTTTACTCCAGCGCCCTCTACTGGGCTGGAGGACACAACGCGACACCCTTCCGCCAGACTCCGCTCAACATTTTTGTGCTAAAGAAAGACAACAATTTAAAATGGAAAACATTGATTACAAATGGAGATAGATAGATAGATAGATAGATGGATAGATAGATAGATAGATAGATAGATAGATAGATAGATAGATAGATAGATAATGGAAAACAAATAATGTTGAGAAGTTTCATGCGAGTCATCGGCGGCATTCATTCGACATCAACATGAATTAGTCATGATGACCAGTAGGGGGCAGGCGAAGGACATCTAATGCCATACAAGCGTCCCCTTCACTGGCGTTCCTCACTAACAGCTTGCATAGCACGTGAAACACACGGTTTGATATTTTAGATTTCAACATGGAGGACCACGAAGCTCCGACTGTTAAACCTCCAGCGTCAGTTAACCACAGACGGAGGGTGAATGGTGTTTTAAAGAGAGTGTTTCTCAACCGCTTGATGTTAATATAAGGTCTTGGCTTGTTGCTATGATTTAAAAACATTAAATCTCCATGTTGTGGAGTTGCTTTAAACGGGAGCTACTTGGACAGACCATGACCAAATAAAAGATGGTATGAAGCACTTTGTGGAATGGCAGCCAACTGGTACCAATAGATCCATCACATTCATACCTGAAGTTTGCACGACGCTGAAGTTGGCACCACCACATTCGCCGCGGCGCTTCATAGATTTCGATTCCATCTTAAAAAAAAAAAAAAAAAAAATTCTGCAATTTGACCCCTAGATGGCTGTCTTAGCCCAACATTTTCCAACATATGAATTTCAGCGAATCATTATGTCTATGTTGAGGTGGATTTTTTTTTTTCTTCCAAAATTAGACAGTAGAAATGGACATGTGAGGTATCATTGTAAATCATTGGGGGGACTACCGTGATGTCAATGGCAAAGTTATCAGCTTTGGAGTCAAAGGTCAACTTTGTCCTAGAGACGTGGGGCCACTTGCTTTGTCATCAGGATCCCTCAGGACGCGCCCGTGCCATATTTGGGGCTTCTAGTGAGTGAGGAACCCTGAAACCCGCACCCTAATTTCAGCCTTCAGCTTCACCCTAACCCTAATTTTTGGGACTCCAAAGTTGGCTTAACGTTGCCATTGACATCACGGTGTTTTTCAGTTTTTCAGGTGGATTATTTCCAAATTTATACAGTAGAAATTGACATGTGAGGTATGATTGTAAAGCCTGGGAGCTAGGGTCAATGGCAAAGTTGTCAACTCTGGAGTCCCCCCAAAAGGCCAAAAATGATTTCCCGTGAAATATGTCAACTGATTGTGATAGTAGAGCTCCCATGCTTTACAATGATACCTCACATGTCCATTTCTACTGTATAATTTTGCGGTCAAATTGCAGGATTTTTGTCTTTAAGGTGGAATCCAAACCTAAGAAGCACCGCGGCCAATGTGGCGCCAACTTCAGCATCTTGAATTTGCTGCCGTATGCCAGCTGCTAGCAGCTTGTTAGCACCTGGCCTCCTGAGCAATGTTACTAGATTACCACGTGGTTGAGTTTCACCGGTTCTGACTGGATTGGTTGTCAACTGTGTGCTTGGATTTTACTGGGTGACATCTCAACAGAGTTCCATGGAGGTGTAGGACAACCCTCATTTCTGTAACTGTGTGGCTGCTTCAAGTGAAATCACGTGATTTTGTGAAGCCTCTTACAGCCTTCAACGCATTAGGTCTGCAGCATAGTTCAAGTCCACCTTTGTGTTGATGGTACGCAAACTGCACACTGTCCTATCGACCCTGCTGTGTGCCATCATGAAGCTGTACGAGTGACACGTCGCACCTGTTCAAGAAGGCTCGTCTTCACCGGCTGCTCCTCTTGTCCACCCCGACTTCAGTCACCGCCGCAACAAGTGCTCTTATTCAGCCAAACACCTCCATGCATTCATTATGAAGCAACAGCAAAGAGTTGACATAATTTGACTGCAAAAATAAACCAGTGTGGGAGTTGCAAAGGGAAGACAGAGAAGTGAGGAGCAGTAACAATGAGGTGAAATACTGAAAAACTGTTCCGCGTGTTCAGATCTTCAGGACGCAGTGGCCTCAACATTAGAAAGCAGCAATGAATAGCAAGCGGTAAAGTGGGCAAATGTCTTTCTAAAGTGAGGCTGATGAGAATGGCTGAGTAATTAGAGCAAAGAGAAGAAAAGGTCATTGACGCAGTGCTAATGTGTTTGCTCTTGGTGCCAGGTTGGTCACCGTCTTTGCGGAATGAAGCGCACGGGGACCTGCTGTGACGGTAAACACGGCGAAGGATCTAATGGCTCAGAAAGGTCAGCGCAAGAGGCTGAGGCCTTTTATAGTAGCAACACACGGTATTCCAGATTTGATTGAATCATTGTTTAATAACAGTAGATTATGATTAATATGCCATCAGTCAGAACTGGGTGTGTTTTTCTCGCCGCCTTGTTCTTGTTTTAATCTTCAGGTGTGCAACAGACACGTTTCGAGCTACGCATGCTGTACGTAAAGCGACAGAAAACTCCATTCATTTGTGTGGCAATAACAACTTTAATAATTAAAACTTGGAGATGAACGGACGCCTACACGGACGCCTTCATTTACTCCACACACACACCAACGGTGTGTCTTGCAGTTGTGCGGATACAAAGTAGAAAAGTCAGCAAAATGCAATAACAAAAAGTGTTTGATATCTCAATACAAAGTGTAACTTAACATGCAGAAGACTTTTATAGTGAAGTTGTAAAAGTGGGCAGTGTTAATGAAACCGAGTGCCGGTAGTTGGTTCAGTGTTATAAAGAAAGCTTTCAGATATAAAAATATTAGCGAGGCAACATTTCCCCAGTGTCCCATCACATGCACAGCAACTTCCTTCCTTTTATATTTAGTACAAGCTGAAAATGCAAAAAAAAAAAAAAAAAAAAAAAAAAAAACCGACTTGCGTAACGTCTCAATCACTGTGTCACTTTTTAAGTTGCAGTTTGTTCTTCGTGGTTTTGTAGTGCCTGCATGATAGCAAGGAGACAGGTGCTGCACTCATTTGAACAGGAGGTAGATTTGGAATCGCCGTCGTTCAGATCAACATCCTGGAGCTCCTGCCGTCGAGGGGCGACACCATGAGCCGGGCCGAGCCCGGCGAGTGGAGGGGCCGCCAGTAGTTCCTCCAGATGACCGAGCAAACCCTGGACACCATCAAGATGCAGGCCACCACCAGCAGCACAACTGTCAGGGCAAAAAACCCACGTGGGCGCGTTACAACTGCATACAGGCGCAACATATAAACATGTGGTCTATTAGGCAAATACTGACTGTTGGATATTAGGCCAGAGATGCCAGACTGTGCATGCAGAGAGGAGGAGTGGATTGAAATAGA
The DNA here is from genome assembly GCA_009823395.1 of Thamnaconus septentrionalis. Taxonomy (NCBI): domain Eukaryota; kingdom Metazoa; phylum Chordata; class Actinopteri; order Tetraodontiformes; family Monacanthidae; genus Thamnaconus; species Thamnaconus septentrionalis. The sequence continues at coordinate 26,262,454 of CM020504.1, read as the reverse complement.
GGGACGCCGAGGTTGGAACCCCAGATGAAGACAAAAACAAGGAGATTCATGCATGTAGTTTAAAGGTCCAGTGTGGAATATTTGGTAAAAGCTTCACAATCTGCCCATAAAGACATGAATGAAAGTGCAGAATTGCAGATTATACCAAAGGTAACTTGGTTTTTTTTCCTACCCTTAGAACAGCTCTTATTTATATTTGCACTAGCAGTCAAAAGTCTGGACCCACCTGTTTCTTCTTTAGTCATGGCTACTTTCTACGCTGTAGATACACGCTGAAGACATCACATACATGACCAAGACATGTGGATCAATGCAGCCAAAGGAAAAAAATGTTAAATACCTAAATATGTTGTGTTCTATATATTTTATGTAACCCTGTTAAAAAAAAAAAAAAAAACTCCTTGAATAAATAATGGATAATTTATGGTTTAAAAATTGTTAAAACTGTTATGCGACAAAGGAAGGAAGGAAGGGTGGAAGGAAGGAAGGAAGGAAGGAAGGAAGGAAGGAAGGAAGGAAGGAAGGAAGGAAGGAAGGAAGGAAGGAAGGAAGGAAGGAAGGAAGGAAGGAAGGAAGGAAGGATGGAGGGAAGGAAGGAAGAAAGGAAGGAAGGAAGGAAGGAAGGAGGAAGGAAGGAAGGAAAGGAAGGAAGGAAGGAAGGAAAGGGAAGGATGGAAGGAAGGAAGGAAGGAAGGAAGGAAGGAAGGAAGGAAGGAAGGAAGGAAGGAAGGAAGGAAGGAAGGAGGGAAGGATGGAACGAAGGAAGGAAGAAAGGAAGGAAGGAAGGAAGGAAGGAAGGAAGGAAGGGAAGGAAGGAAGGAAGGAAGTAAGTAAGGCAGGAAAGGAAGGAAGGAAGGAAGGAAGGAAGGCAGGAAAGGAAGGAAGGAAGGAAGGGAAGGGTATTTTCAGGAATGGCTTGGAGATGGATGAGCAGCTTCTGCAAGTCCCCACTGTGACTGGAAACTGTGGCACTGCGTGTTTGTGACCTCTCGACAAACGTACCCATGAACACAGCATTGGCGGTGGGATCATCCGGGTTGAAATGCTTCCAGACGTTTCCGACCAGGGCAACAATCACCACCGGGTAGACGGTCAGAATGTTGCGCACCCAGCGATCCAGCACCCAGTTCTCGAGGATGAACCTGCAGACAATTCAGATGAAAAAAATAAATGAAGAAAGTTATGGCAACCTATGAAGTTACCTACTATGAAAGTTAGAGCAATTAAGAACAATTTTGGGGAAGGTTCCAGACACTGCGATCTAATGTCTTCAAACTTCTCCCTGACTGCTGATGGTGTTTTCCACAGATAGAGCCAGTAGCTGAGACAGTTTGTCGCAAAATAAAAGCCATATTTCTAAAATTTCGACAAAGTACAAGGTTGAATGAAGGTCCAAAACATTTAGCCATAAATCTACATTTCAATGTTGTTTGCTGGCAACAATTTTTTTTTTATTGCGACATTTAGGTTTCGCGCAATTCTAGGGCCGATGGAAACGCAGCTAGTGGGCGTGACAGAAAGAGGACGGAGGAAGCACGGCTCGGCAATCAGCTCAACTTTACGCAACTCTTTGGTGTCTTAGTGGGCCACTGGCCACGGCTTGTCAGTCATTGACCTGGCCCGGCTGCAAAGCTGCAAATACAAGAGAGCTGTTGCCTTCTCTCGGCAGCCCACCTCCATTAGTACCTCGCACAATGTTGACATTTTGGCATATTTAGGCGAAAGCTGCGAGATCTGTGAGTGCCATGCCAGCAGCTGCGTTTCCATCGCCCAGTAGAATTGAACAAAACCTAAAAATGGCCATAAAAGTTGGTGACGGAAACAGCCGAAGTTGGAGAAAACCTCTCCAATATGGCTGAAAGGTTTTTGATGCTCTCACGAGGTGGTTTTCCCCACGGATCCATACAGAGGAACATCGCTAAAGTGTCACGGAAACACTTTTTTGGCATTGAGACGTCAGCGGACGTATCGTGTTTTTACGTGATAATTATCTGTCCGATCTCTGGCAAGAAATACTTCACACTACGGGCTCAAAACTGCCTTGAAATACAAAAACAGCAGAATTTTCCACATGCAATTCAAACCGTGATTAATCTGTGATTAATCGCGATTAAAAAAAATAATCCTTTGACAGCCCCATTTACAACATAAACTCAATAATAACATGACAGGTCAAAACAACTCTGAACTCGTCAGGGATTGTTAGTTAGTGCCTTTTCCCCCCGTAATTTTATTCACTTAATTAACGTTTAATTTCTTGTTACGAGTGGGCACCAAAAACGTATTTTGGACTGGTGTTGAAAACGCTGCGGCCTTAGACGTCTTTTCGCCAGCGACTCACCAGGTCATCACCTCTCCAAACAGGATGCACAGCGAGGCCGTAGCTGCAGTGTTCCTGGACACGCCCCACAGGTGGAGAACCAATGAGAAGTTGATGAGCGAGGCGATGGCGGTCCAGGTGGTGTAGACAGCCAGACCATTCTGCACCTGAGGATCGCAAGGCATTGCAAACACAGGGCAACACATGAAGACAGAGCGCACACTGAAAGAAGATAGTTCGCCGCCACTCTGAGGTAAACGTCGATAGATTTATGTCGATAATTATCGATTTATCGATATATATAAAAAAAAAAAAAGTGCATAAAAATCGTTTTGAATATCAAAATATTGTCTGAAAGTGTGAAATCCAGCAGGGTGACGGCACTACTCTGAGGCATACCAGTATCCGGAGACAGTACAAGTCCTTCCTGTGGAACGTCTGCAGCCACAGCCCATAATAATCTGTGGCGTAGCAGCAGTAGAACATGGCGCCAAAGTTGGTCACCACAATCAGGACCAAGACGACCAGCGCCGCCAGCATCAACCTGCAGGTCAGAACCAGGACAGAGAGCAGAACACGTGGATTCAGCAGCATCACCGGCTTCATCCAGGACGTGAGGTCATTTCCTGGCCACACATTCTGCGTCTGCTGTTGCCAGGAACAACGGGAGTTGTGCAGACTCACAAAGCTCGAGATGTCTTCCCTGTTGTTCACTTCTACGCCGACAGCAAACCGAACAAATACACAAAAACAGCGACCGGCAACTGCTCGTCCTGCCGGGCCGACTTCCAGAAATAGAAATGTGAAAATATTTCCTTTGTGTCATTTCTGCTGAACTGCACAGTGAAAGTGAACTCAACGGAGAGCGTCAATACTTTACAGAGTACCTGAATACTTTACAGAGTACCTGGATACTTTACAGAGTACCTGAATACTTTACAGAATACCTGAATACTTTACATAGTACCTGAATACTTTACAGAGTACCTGGATACTTTACAGAGTACCTGAATACTTTACAGAGTACCTGGAAGCGTGTTTTCTGTCCCTCACAATTTATACTTTGGCTTTTTTTTTTTTTTTTACACAGGCTTTTAAATGTTCAAACTGGTTGCTCTTGTTTTCTGACTAATCACAGCCACAAAGGAATGGAGAAAAAACAAACCAACAACATACTCTCTGTCCCACAACAGCAGCCAGATCATGTTCATGACGAGGTTGGCCAGCCAGCAGAAATAGAAGCCGTAGGGAAGCAGACACTGAGCCCAGGATCTGCTCACAGGGGGACAAATAGAACATTTCCACCAAGCCTTAGAATGCAACAAGCAGCTGCCGACACTTTGACCCGAGAACGTCGTCTTCTGCTCTCTTACCCTCTGAAGACGTAGGTGGCGAGATATACGACCATGAGTGAGAGCCACGTGTAGATGACGCCCCAGATGGAGAAGGTCCAACCCGCTGGGGTGATGTCCGTCTCATAGCGAGCGGACACGTTCCCTGTGCTGCGATGGAAGGGACCTGGAAGACAACAGGCAGTGAGTCACAGGGTGAGTTGGCCAACAGCTCACTGCATGCAGACACTCGTAGTCTCCACAAGGCTTCCCAAAGACACCAGAGAGATTTCTAGCCGGCGTTCAGTTGTCACCACCCGGTCAACGACAGGATTTTCATTGACTGCAGTTCTGACAGTGAAGCTATGGAATCACAGGAGTGCCAAAATTAAAAAATAAATGAATGAATGAATGTAGAAATAGAAGTACAAGGGTTTATTTTGTCATTGCTTTTTCCCTTTTGGCTTTGTAAAACACCACTGGGAAAAACTATGATAAAATGTTTTTTGCCTTTTCCTTTTCTTTTTTTTTTTTTAATCAAATGGACTGGGTTGTCAATCAAATGCCGTTGGGCGGGGTTTTCAGACCAGGATTAGTAGTCAATGCCTGATCATTCCGAGCTTGGCTGAAGGAAAGTAAACTAACAGGAAGTACACTACATGTATTCTGACTGGCAAAAGGCGGAAAAATAAAACTGGACTCCGTGGAGGAATTGAGGGGAGGTGTTGAGCAACGACTTTTAACAAAAGCTCGGATGGTCAACAACGCATGTAGTGTGTACTTCCTGCTGTCGCACCAACAGGCGTCCATAGGGGACTGGAACTTGGGGACAAACGTTCCACATCAAACAAAGGAGGCTTAATTGTCAGGTGTTACTACTAAATTTTGTGAAATTATACAAAATAACATCCAGCTTCTTCTACAAATATTATTATTAAGGCATAAATTATCCCGTTACATGTATGTATATATATATATATATATATATATGTACACCAGGGGTAGTAATAGTGACGTTGAGCTGCTCAGTCACTCATGGAAACAGTGGCTCACGCACTCGCTGCGTGTCAGTGCGGTAATGAGCGGCCAGCCCTGCATGGTTAACTGGGAGTCTTCCTCCCTCCCGCCCACTAAACTCGCTTTCATAACCAGTGAGGAAACTCTTGTATAAGCTCAACCTGGAGACAAAGCGCACCGGTAGCTCCATACATCTCGGACAGGAGGGTGGGAAAAAAAAAAAAAAAATTAAAATTGAAGAGCCAACCGCTGTTTAGCTGTAACACCAAACTTTGGGGCTAAAGTGTCGCACTGGAGGGAAGGTCTTTGAACTCACCTCTGCCCGCTCCGGCCAAAGCGTTCACCACCAACACGGCCACGTAAACGGCGGTACACAGAATAATGACGACGATTCGTGGCAGGCTGTTCTCCTTCATGTTTGTGTTTTTTTAAAATCCCCGTCTAATGTGTGTGTCAGTGTGTGTGTGTCAGTGTGTGTTCGGTCGGTGGCTACTCGCGAGCTACTGCTGCTGTTTCGCCGTCGGCAGGGCGTTTCACTTGAAAACAACGTTGACCGAATGATGCATTCACGTGTTGCACGGAAACGCCCCCTTCCTCTTTTGGAAGGAATGGCGGAAGACGGAAGAGCCACGATTCCACAGAAAGGTTTCCCAGACCAGGCGCGGGCAAACTACGGCCCCGGGGCCATATATAAGGTCCGGTAAACTTTTTTAATCCGGCCCGCCCGAACATAAAGGAACTATATTAATAGTCGGTCAATCATAAAATCGCGGTATTTTTCATCTATTTTGTTCACATCAGGGGTGGACTGGCCATCCGGCGTATCTTCTCAAGTTACACTAAAGCAGTGGCTGATAGCCTCAAACACATCCGAACAGAAAACATCCTTTTAATCACATTATTAAACGGGGAAGTAAAAATTTTGTTAAAAAAAAAAAAATCTTTGCATTTTTAAAAAAAAAAATGATTTACGACCTTTGCTAGTGCTTATACAACATATAGCTGTGTATCCCGTAGAGGGACTCCACGCCACTGCTCCACCAAGAAAATCCTCCAAGATAAAAAAAAAAAAAAAAAAAAGAAAAAGAAGAAAAGGTCAAGTGAAAATATTTATGATATTTTTAAGGAGCGTGCAGCCAAGGAGCCAGAGGAAGAAATGGAAGTGACCTTTCCTGCTAAACCTTTGCTTTACGTTGCTGTTTCAGTCGGTGTGTTAACTTACACAGGCCCTTTCACATAAAGGTATATTAAATGTACTTATAACTACCTCATGTGGATTATTTATTTAATCACACCAAGTCAAACCCTTTCTAGCTCTTGATCAATGCCTTTTCCCCTCTTATTATTATTATTATTTTTTTTATTATATTTATTGTCAATTAAATATAATAAAATATATTTAATTGACAATAAATATTGTCAATTAAATATATTTTTGAATATTTAGAGCATCCTGAGAATATTTGTACACTATATAATAATTGATCCTTCAGTCCTTATGCGGCGAAGATGATGAAGCACTGCACTGCCCCTGCTGGTTGGCTGATGTATTAGACGCAGCTGAGGAATGAGGATCTGTATGTGAAGCAGCTCCAAGTGTTTTCCGTCTCTTGTCCATTTAGAAAAGGTTGCATGTGGCTCAGCTGCACCAACTCGTCTCCACCACAGTTCTTCATCACACGAGCCAATACTCAGAATCAAAGTACACTTTTCTAGACTTTGCTGTATTCTCTAGTTGCTTTCTGAAAAATCCAAAAGCAACATGCTATGATTTTTCATTTGAAAATGATTGATCTCAACCTATGGAAGAGGATGAGGGCCAGAAGAGGAAGAAAAATATTACATGAAGGAGATTTTTTTTCCATTTGCAGTTTTCAGTTGAAATTTCGTGAGTAAAGTCAGAGTAAACAGGAAACTGGCGGAAATGGAAGCACTCCACTCGGCTTGTGGAGTATTTTCCATTTTATTCTCCACTTTTCGACTTTAATCTTGGAATTTCAACTTTATTGATGTTGACTTTAATCTCAAAATTTTGACTGTAATTATGAATTTAATCCCCTTAATTTCCACTTTCATCAAAACAATTTGACTTCATTCTCAAAAATTTCAACTTTATTCTTGGAATTTCGACTTTAATCACGAACATTTTCACTTTATTCAACTCTACTCTCGATTTTATTCACAAAACTTTAACTTTCTTCTTGAAATGTCCACGAAAATCACAAAATTTCGACTTTAATCTCAGAATTTCGATTTTATTCACGAAATTTCAACTTTATTCTTGAAATGGCAACTTGGAAAAAATCTTAATAGAATTTTTTTTCTCTTGTGGCACCAATTCTCTTCTGTAACAACCAGATTATAATTGGTAATTGGTAAGATCATTTATTTCTTTTACAGATCTTTTACAGATGTAAACAGTTCTTTTTATTTTAATTTTACCTCAACAGAGGACAAATCATCACTACAGCAAAAAACAAATCATACATTAGATCCAATAGTAAAGCTCAAGCTGTCTAAATTCCCTGACGTCGTGATGTTTCCAGGTTGGAATCTCGTGCTGATCTTCCTCAAACACCACCTGATGTGCTAACAGCCACGGCCTGGCAGTCCTGAGTGTCAGCACCGCTGGAGTCATAGTCTTTGTGCAGGTCCAGGGGCCCATACAGGATCTGCAGTGCAGCCAGAACTCTGTTCTGGATGAGATCCACCTGCTCCACCGGGCAGTACTCATCCAGGCTGGACCTAGAAAACACCAGACATCCGTGTTAGCGGCCAGTACAGCCCATTGTGTTTGACAGGAGGTGACAAACAGGAGGGGTCCTGGCAGCAAAATCAGTGTCAAAAGCTACAACATAAAGTTCCTGAGTGTCTTGCTTTGAGCTCAGGAGTGCTTTGACAATGCCTCCAATGCCTCCAATGTCTTCTGTCTACCTGGACATCGTAACCAGGGTTGGCTTTGGCAGCGCTCTCAGGAAGAGCTGCACGGCTGAGACCAGCGTCTCGATCTCCCGGTTGGTGCTGATGTGGTGAGGCAGCTCGGCAGAGTCGCAGGTCAAGCCGGCCTGATGCACCTGCCGCAGAGGAGATGAAGAAGACCAGAGGATGGAGCAGCAGAAGGAGGAGGGGGACAATGTTGTGATGCTGCCACTTCACACATCCTGCTGTGGATTGTTCCAGAAAGGCGTTTCAGATGGTAGGAAAAAAAAATCTCATTTGTTTTGCCAGGTATTTGACACAAGTCTTTTTTTTTTTTTACATCTTAAAAAGTATCGCTATTGGCTATTATACGGAAGTGCATTGCTGTCATCCTAGAAAAAAAAAAAAAAAAACAGGGCTCAGTTTAACGTCATAACGTGAAATGTCAACTCTGTTCTCAATTTTATTGACAACATTTCAACTTTATTCTTAAAATGTCCACAAAGATCACAACATTTCAACTTTAATCTCAAAAGTTCGATTTTATTCATGAAATTTCAAATTTATTCTTGAAATGGAAAAAAAAAATCTTCCTTAATATTTTTTTTTCTCCTCTTGTGGCACTAATTCTCTTCTGCAACAACAAGATTATAATTGGTAAAAAAAAAAAAAAACAGGGTCCTGTGGGGCCTGAGCCCTGTTTTTTTTCTAGGATGGCAGCAATGCATTTCCAAAATATTGTTTTGAAATTTTCCATTTTCAAATGATGTTTTTTTTTTTTAAATTGGCAATTGACTCAGAACTTTGTTCTTACCATTTCGTAGTCAGGCTGCAGGTTCCTGGTCTTGAGCATGGACACCAGCTGGGCTACTGGAGCCATGCTGGAGACACAGGTGGGGCACAAACACAAAGACGACTCACTAACAGTCAAGCACTGAGTGCAGCTGTGGACGCACCCAGACACCAGCGTGCATCCAGGAAAGTGTTGCGTCTGGAAGAGAAGCCGCCGCTGTTGCAGCGCTGCAGAGGTGTTGTTCACCCGGCCGCTCACTGAGACACTCCGGCATTGTGTTGTGAAACGACGATGGTGACAGAGAGCACCTGGAGGTTGAAGTGGCCTCACAGAAGTCACGGCTCAGCCGACTCCATTCACTTGTTGCTTTTTGAGTTTTGACATGCTGACTAAACTGGTGTCAGCCCAGTGGGTGGTGGTTGCAGCAGCTCACCCTGGGTTGCTGGCCCAGCGAGTCACCGTCTCGGCCCGTCGTCCTCCAGCAGATCAGCGAAAGCTGCTTCCAGGTCCTCCAGCTGGTGGGTTCTCCGATCCACACAGTCGAGCAGCTCTTCCTGGACGCAGGAAGAGCCCCCACCCCCCCAAAATTTTGAAACGTCACACTTTGAAATGACTCAGAGGTTCTGAGTCTGGAACAACAGCAATGAATAACGCAATCATTTAGAGCTCTAAAGTACAACAATAACACAATATGACTCTGTGAGAACAGATAATAGCTGCGTTTCCATCACCCATACAATTGTACAGAACCTAAATGTGGCGATAAAACCTGGTGATGGAAGTCTGCAAATCGCAATTGTACTTTGTTGAAATTTTAGAAATATTGCTTTTATTTTGCGAAAAACTGTGATGGAAATGCAGCTGATGTTGGGGAAAAACCACTCATAAGCTCTGCCTGGCAAAAAGCCTGCAGAGTGAATACAGTGAAAATGCAATTTGAGGAGAATATAATTGCACTGTGTTTTCTTTCGATGATATTTGAATGAGTGCAGCTGAAGCAAAGCAGTAGAAACGCTGCCATTAGAGTGGAGGGAAAGAGAACTAATAGCAGGGTCTACTGCTAGAAGTATTTTCCTGGGAGAAAAGCAGGATTCTCCAGAGACCCTGTGATAACGAGCAGTGCAGTGTGTGTACGGGCACATAAGCAGCACGCAGTTCCGACACATAAATCATTGTTTTGCGCAGCCCGACTCTTCACTGTTTAAATTCCTCTCTGTTTGCATGTGTGCAGCAAGGCAGTGAATGACGGCTCTGACCTCACTGGCACCGGGGCCGGGTCCTCTGAAGCTGTACAGCTCTTTCAGGAGGTCGTATTCTTCCTGTACGCACACACAAAATATTGAGCAGCAGGGGTGAATACAAAAGGGCAGCGAAATGTTTCTGCTCCTTCAAGGAGTTCGATGATGAAAAACTGACCTTTGCAGCTCTTCTTGTTTTGCATCAGGCCAAACTAACACAGCAAGCAGGGAAAATGACAACTGGCAGAGTTCTGGATGCAATGGATCCTTCCTTGTTATGGTGCTGATAGGATAGAGAACTTAGCCCTAACTTAGCCCTAACTTAGCTCTAACTTAGCCCTAACTTAACCCTAACTTAGCCCTAACTTAGCTCTAACTTAGCCCTAACTAAACCCTAACTTAGCTCTAACTAAGATCTAACTCCACCCTAACTTAGCTCTAACTTAGCCCTAACTTAACCCTAACTTAGCCCTAACTTAGCCCTAACTTAACCCTAAATTTAACCCTAACTTAGCCCTAACTCAACCCTAACTTAGCCCTAACTCAACCCTAACTTAGCCCAAACTTAACCCTAACTTAGCCCTAACTTAACCCTAACTTAGCCCTAACTCAACCCTAACTTAGCCCTAACTCAACCCTAACTTAACCCTAACTTAGCCCTAACCCTAACCCCATCATGGCGCTGACAGGAGCAGCTAACCCAAACTTAACCCTAACTTAGCCCTAACTTAACCCTAACTTAGCTCTAACTTAACCCTAACTTAGCTCTAACTTAACCCTAACTTAGCTCTAACTTAGCCCTAACTTAACCCTAACTTAGCTCTAACTAAGATCTAACTCCACCCTAACTTAGCTCTAACTTAGCTCTAACTTAACCCTAACTTAGCTCTAACTTAGATCTAACTCCACCCTAACTTAGCTCTAACTTAGCTCTAACTTAGCTCTAACTTAGCCCTAACTCAACCCTAACTTAGCTCTAATTTAGCCCTAATTTAGCTCTAACTTAGCCCTAATTTAGCTCTAACTCAAACCTAACTTAGCCCTAACTCAACCCTAACTTAGCTCTAACTCAATCCTAACTTAGCCCTAACTCAACCCTAACTTAGCTCTAACTCAACCCTAACTTAGCCCG
>CM020504.1:26234204-26249204 GCA_009823395.1 Thamnaconus septentrionalis | reverse complement strand
TAAAATTTGTTGGAGTTATTTCACACATTTTAGTTGAATCCATAATCCATATGTGTTCATTCCTAGTTTTGATGGCTTGAGTGACAACCTACAAAGTCAATAGTCATGAAAATGACAGTCAAACTCCGGGCTGTAATTTGCCCAGACACTGGACATTTAAAGTCCCCACCAGCACTCGACTCCGGCCTCTTCTGTCCTCAAACTCTCCTCTTGGGTTTTTTGACATGCAGGATTTCATGGAAACTGTTGCGACGCTACAAGCAGCTGAGCTGGAGGCTGCAGCTCAACCTCGCCAGGGTGTTTGCTGGAGAACTGAGAGAACCTGGACGTGGCAGCAGAGATGTAATCAAGTGCAATAAAGCGAAGCACTCTGACTGCTGTTTGCGTGCAGCCTGGAATCAAAACGGGAGAAGCAACCCACCCAACTCTTTGGTGTAAAGTGAGCTTTTTTTTTCAACGGATGCCTAATTAAGCACAAAAAAAAACACTCAACACGTGCATCTGGCTTTTCAAATGCTGCAAGACAAAACTAGCATGTCAATATTTTGCAGCGCAGACCGAGGTCAAAGCCGGCGTCTTTCACACGGACGCCCGGTGATCACAGTGAGCGCCTTGAAAGCAGCTGCATGACAATTTAGCCACTGCAGTCCCAATGACACTGTCACATTTGTTTTGGTACCCAGAGACGAATCAATCGCTTAAGTGTTGCCGCTGCTGCTGCTGCTGCTGCTGCTGCTACTGATGATGATGATGATGATGATGCTGATGGCAGTAAACAGCGCTGCCTCTGCCTGTAGGAAGGCAAAAACACGACTCTGGGACGAGAGTGAGGAGTCCACTGCATCGCTGCTGCAACACCACTGCAAGTGCGGTTGTCGTCTCACATTCTCAGCTGAAGCCACATCATTTTGAAAACAGTCACGTATGTTGTATGACAACACAAACTGAGTGTGTGACAGGCGGCTGTGAGGGCAATGTTCTGCTCTGCCAGCCTTATGATAAATGCTTGAACTGGGATTTCTTAGTTTGGCTGTATGAGGTCCTGATGGCCACCACCTCCAGAGGAGAACCAGCAGGTTCCTCCGGACGTGGCTGGGTCCAACCTGGAAGCCTGAGCAGCATCGCCCTCTACAGGAACGACAACATGCATAGTTCCCTGGCAAGCTCAGGAGGGGGAGGGAGATGTTGCTGTGACTTCTTCAACATCTCCAGTTCTACTCCACCATGGGTGGTCGGACTGGTGGGGCCACACTGGGGTCGACAGTGTGCCAGAGGGGGGTAGCGGAGCAGCAGCAGATGCATGGAGTGTTTTGGTGAATACAAAAGGGCAGCGAAATGTTTCTGCTCCTTCAAGGAGTTCGATGATGAAAAACTGACCTTTGCAGCTCTTTTTTTTTTTTTTTTTGGTGTTACTTGCATCAGGCCAAACTAACACACCAAGCAGGGAAAATGACAACTGACGGAGTTCTAGATGGGCTGGATCCTTCCTTGTTATGGTGCTGATAGGATAGAGAACTTAGCCCTAACTTAGCCCTAACTTAGTCCTAACTTAGTCCTAACTTAGTTCTAAATTTAGCCCTACCTTAGCCCTACCTTAGCTCTAACTTAGTCCTAACTTCACCCTAAATTTAGCCCTAACTTAACCCTAATTGAACCCTAACTGAGCCCTAACTTAACCCTAACTTAGCTCTAACTTAACCCTAACTCAACCCTAACTTAGCTCTAACTTAGCCTAACTCAACCCTAACTTAGCTCTAAGCTCAAACTTTTTACCACCACTTTAACTCAGTTAAATAAAGGCAAATTGTACTGAAAATCAACGGATACTGAGACCATTGTATAACTGTAGAATTCCAATCAGTCTCACCTGTGCATACCTATGGCAATATGTATTATCATTTCAAACTTGCACTTTACAACAGCGACATTCATTTGCACTATGTACTGTATGTACTAGTATTCCTAAGTAAGTGGCTGCTATTAGAACCACTAGATTAGAAAAGCTACAAACAAATTTTTAGAATATTTAATGACAAAAGTATATGAAAATGATAGTTATTATCATTATAATTATTATACTGACACTTTTCAAGAAACAACTGGGAATGAATTCACGCAGCTTCACAAGTTCACTTGATCATTTTGACAATATTCTTCTACGTGTGATTGAAACTACTGTATATCTATGTTTTTTAATAATGAAGTCCATTTTTAATATATTTATATTTCAGCAGCTGGACACACAAACTGCTGCTCGTCAGCTCATCTACTGTGACGATCAAGTGTCACAATCGCAGGTGTGCGTTGGGAGAACGTCGAGTTATTTTATTGGGAACCAAATCCGAGCAGCGTCAACATCTCAGCAATGCCAGCGATGTGTAGGAGGAGAATTTAGGGGGAAAAAAAGCAACAACAAACTTTGGTCATTTCAGTGCTTTACCAGCAAACTCCCTCCATCACCCTGCTGTGCTTCCTTTGCTGCTATGTCTGCTTTTAATAACAACTTACTTTGAGGTGTTTTTCTTCTGCTAATCCAGCCGTTTGAAGATTTCAATTAGGCTGAGTTCATTTACAAATGGGACTTTTCATCATTTTCCCCGCTTGGCTCAATCAGCAGACAGCATGAGGCGGTCAGTGGGGAAGCGTAACGTGCACACCGACCGACCGACCGACCGAGTGGGAAAAACATCCCTCCAGCAGAGCTCAATCATCCAGGGCAAGAAACAGTTGAGGTCGGACATCAAAGTGAATCACCCCCCCCCCACTAACGCACCTGCTGGAGGTTCCACAGCGTTGACCTTGACCACGCTCAGCCGCAGAGGCTTGCAGTTTTCTAGCTGCTCCTCTGACACATACAGGCCGTCACTGAGGAAGTAGTTGTCCGAGCTGGTGACCCTGCAGAGAACCACCCACAGACACAAACAAGTCAAATTCTCCATCGGCAGAAAGAGACCAGACAGAAAAACGAAAAAAAAAAAAAAAAACTCTTCCACCGCCGACTGTTTTTAATTACTGGAGTTTATAGAACTTCTCGCCAGTAGAAACTAGCAGCAGTCAATAGTGTGGACTCAGCCAATGAATGAATGTCTTTTCTTTCATTCTCATGACTACTGACACTGCAGTGTCTCACTGAAGGCATCAAAACTACGTATGAACACACATGGAATTATGGAGGAAACAATGACAGTGTCCAATAACTCAAACATGTTTTATGTTGAAATTCTTCCAAATATCCACCTTTCAATAAAAACCATATTCAGAGGGATTGAACGTGTTTGTCTTTGCTGCATAATTCCATATATATTGCTCATATATTTGATGTCTTCAGTATCTGCAGTGGAGAAAGTTGGAAACATATATATAAAAAAGATTTCCTGAGAAGGTGAGTCCAAACTTCTGACCGCTAGTGTCACTGGAGGAGTGATAATAGCTGACAAAGAGAAGTTCCCGCCTGTCTGTGACAGTACGAGACTCTGTGTCCTGATAGTGGACGGTTCCCTCACACCAAGTCTTAGGAATACTCTGAGGACGTTTCTTCTGCCGGTAGCTGATCTGAACAAACTACAGACATTGTTTGACAGTCTCGTCTCTGCACCTACTGCTTCTGAATGCTTCTGAATGCTTCCCCTCTTCTGTTAGCATTAGCAAGGGGACACCGTCAGTGTGTGAGGAGATCCAGAGGCTGTGGCACAACTTCGTACCTCTGGAGGAGTGTGTTGTTTTTGACACGGCTTACAATTAAACACTTGTGGGTGAAATCAGAATAGTAATAAAACACAAAATAACACATTTACCATTCCCCCTACTCACCATGAAAAAGGTCGCTACTATTTCCAGATGGAATGAATTCATTTTGGTGGTTTGCTTCCAAAAGGTATATTTGATCAATAATGATAATAATAAAAAAAACGTACAGAATTTACAAAATAAGAGTTTCTCTCCCTCAGCCTGCCGAGGCTGTTGTGTGTCTCTTCCCGCCTCCCAACCTGCTCCATCCTCGGAACCACTTGCACCCCCCCCAAAAAAAAACAAAATCTAAAACTACAGTTTCAGCACAGCAATGTGAAAAAACAAGAACAAAAGCTGTCCATGTAGAAATGCGTGGCCATTTTTCATAATTTGTGCGTTAGTTGGCATGCCGGCAATGCAAAAAGACAAGTGAAAGCATTAAAAAGGTCCCATTTTAAAGTTTATTTTTAGTTTTCTTCTGTGGTTTCAGAGGACAATTCCAGCTTTATAATAAAAAATAAAATAATAATGAATTTTATTGATATTGCACTTTACATCAAGAAATCTCAAAGTGCTACAAGAAGCATAAAACCTATTATAGACTAAGAACAAAGAGGCATAAAAGATGTAAAACCTGCTGTGAGACATAATTATAAAAAAAAACCCAGCAATGAGACATAAAAAGACATAAAACCTAATGTAAAGCATATTTAGTAAAAAAAAAAAAAACAAACACAAACAAAAAAAACCCAATGGTAATTATTATATTTTTTATTATTCTGAATGTGAATTTACATGATGTTGTCAACAGCTAGGTGTCAGCTGGTAAAAAGCTGAAGTGCAGAAGAACCAAAGGCAAAGTGTGGTGAGATCCTACCTGATGGTTGTGGTGGAGGCGTCTCTCCCCACCACCATCCTGTGCTCCCCCTCGGTGATTTGCTGGGCCCAGTGCGGGTGCAGCCACGCAACACAGGACACGTGACCAGCATACACCATGGGCATGATCCAGTTCTCTATACTCAACTCACTGGAAACAAACACACAGACACAGTCAGTTTAACGCCATTAAAAATACAGCATATAATAATAATAATATAATTTTTTTTAATGTTTTTTTTTTTTACATTTTTTAATCTGACCTCAATGTACTTTTTTTGGGATTATCTACACCAAACATTTTTTTTTTTCAAGGTATATAAAAGAGAGTGAAAGTGTTTGACTGGATCAAGAAGTTCACAGAACGTAAACTGAAAAGTATTGTTTTATTTTCTATAATTGGTAATTGCAATATATGTTAACATTGGGATAGGACTGGAGAAGTTCTGCTTCCTTCTAATGCATTTTGGATATTTTTTAAGAAAAAGGGAAGGAAAAAAATGTCAATTTACATTGTCACTATTTGTTCACTATTTGTTTTGCTATTATTATTTCATTAGTTTTAATAACTTGTTTATTTATATCTGAAATTTAAAAAAAATAAAGTTTCCCAAAAAACAAAACAAAACAAAAAAAAACCCTTATCATTAACAAAGGCATCTTTTCAAGGTGTTTTATTCTTTCAGACGTTTAGGGTTTGGACTCTCTGACAGAACCTACATACAGTTGGTCACGATGTTTTATTCGCAATGTCATTGGTTTAAGAAATTGACCAATTTCCAAAGACTCTATTTGACAATTCTCGACTATCTGACGAAACAAACAAACAAACAAACAAACACAAATTACCCGAGTAGTTTTTCTTTATCGAAGACGGTGTCGGCACACATGTTGACCGGGATGAGCAGATCCGGATGGGAGTCCAAATGAACCATCTTAATGTTTTTCATCGGAAGATGCCTCGTCGCAATGGCTCGATAGATGTGAGACACCACCTGGAGAAAGTTTCCACACAGATGAAATCAAATAAAATATCACGTTGTTGTTGTTGTTGTTGTTTACTTTCTTCGGCGAAGACTATCAAGGCGCAACAACCCAGGTTTTAATGAGGAAGACTTACATCGTGGTGGTCTTCTACTATCCACACCGGCAGCTCCTTGTACAACCTTTTTAACGGTGCGGAACTCATTGTGAGGAGGAATGATTTAATTCGCCCACTCTCTGTCGATTAAAGCTGCGTCATTCTGAACTCATTAGCACCGGTCAAAGGAGCAACACAATGGCAAGTATTTAACAAACATTTGTTCTGTGCTAAATAAAGTCACTGCCGTCAAGTCAAAAAGAGTATTTGTACGACCGTACACGATGCCGCTTCCAACCGGAAATGACGTTTATTTTGTTTTGTTTTTTTTAATGTCCGGGCGAAACACGGGAAGGGTAAAAGGTCCGTTGAATACACAGAACGGAAATAATGCAACAAAAAAAGGAGAAAAATATGAAACCATTTTATTTTAAAAGTTATCAGATACGAAAAAAAACCCCGCTTTATTAAAGATAAGCAGGATATTGAGGAACTGGAATTAAACCCAGGGTGGAGTTCCGGGTAAGAGGTTCAACAAACTCCGATTCTAGTCCCAGACAAACTCTGGATTTACTGATCCTAAACAGGATAAACTCTGAGTTTGGTTCCAGAACAGCTGATTTGAACTAGAGAAGCGCGTGACTAGACGGCACGACGCCCACTTTATTGATACACCGACGCTACAAAATCACCATGGCAACAGTCAACAAGTGGAAGTGAACTACCTCAACCCGCTGGAACGAAACATTTTCATCTCGTTTGGTGGATTTGAACGCATTGTTAGATGGACGGGGGGTGGGGTTTGGGGGGGACCCAGCAGCAGTGACTATTCAAGAGAAAGGTGTCATGGTAGAAAATTACAGATGATTAAATATGGCATTTCTTTTCAACATTGTTAGTTAACTAGACATGTACTTCAGTGAAGACCTTTGGAATCGTACTGAACACAAAACTCATTTATTCAGGCGAAAACAGCTTCAAATAAAACACAGGAACATAATCAAATCTCGCAATGCTTATTCTGCAGAAAATATTTAGGATTGATATATAAACAGTGCATTTTGATGAAGTAGCAATTTGTGAATAAATGATTTCATTCACAAATTCGGGGTTTTTCTGTGGCAGGTGTTGTTGAACCTGAAAACGACAACAATTAACATTACAATGTAATCTACGGTAGTGTTTAAAGTGTGTGTATTTTGCCCTTCTATCCTTGAGAAGCACATTTGTTAATGACTCTGTGGTTAAAGTCAGGGGTGGCTTTTAAAGATTCTCCTCCATGGAGTCCATAGACATTGTGTTCTTGAGGAAGGTCTGGATTCTCTTCTCTATCTAAAGCCGACCCACAGTCTCTGAGAAGGTGGTCGGCAGATGGTGTGCTGGGTTCCTGATGAAGGTGCTGGTGCAGAGCCACCGTGCTATTGCCGCTCTGCTGTAGCTGAGAGACAGCTCTGTATTCAGCCTGTTCCTGTTCAGCAGTGGGCAAGCCTCCATGTTGGTGTCCAGTGCCCCTTCTGCTGCGACTGGCTGTGGCACTGTTGGAATCTGTCTCCGTGCAACAGTGTAGCACTGATCGCATGATTAGTGAATCTTTCTTTTGGGATCTGTTTTTGCATGGCCCAAGATAGTGTTGCAATTAAAAAAAAACAACAGCAACATTCAATTAATGCAATATTGGGATGGCTGTGCGTCAGCTTCCCATGTGTGAGTCATTATGCAAATTCATGTAGCTCCTCCATGAAAGTTGACTACTGTAGGGCCTGTTCTAGTCGCTGGAGGTGCGTTTCCCACTTTCTCACAATTTAGCACAATGAAAAACCTGCAAAAGACCTGTAAACGTAGCTTCCATCTCACCTCTGTTGCTTTCGTCTGAAGATCACCAGAGCCCAGTGTGCTGGCTGAGATGTCCTGCCACTGTGGTCTCCATCGAGAGTCAGGAAGAAATCCCTGGACAGAAACAGGAGAGAAAGGTGAAGCTTTAGCCGGCAGGTACAACGTCAGGAAATTTTGGGGTTGTTCAAGTATCATAGACATTAACACAATGTCAGTAATTGTGTGAAGGTAGGATGGTGTGTGGTCTGTGAACTGCTGAGTGATTCCTAGAACAAAAGCTGCACTTGTAACGGCAGGATATTTTTTTTATTAGTGTAGTTAAGTGTTACGCAACCAGATGTTGCTGGTATAAAAACAAAAAAAAAACAAAAAAACAAAAAAACAAAAAAAACTAACCAAAAGCAGAGTCACAAAATAAAAAGCCAGCCTTAATATCTGGGTAGACTGGGCCTCACACAGCCGTGATGATCATAATGACAGGCCAAAAATCAACCAACTATGGTTTTGTCTCCTGTAGGCTACCAACAATTCAGAAGGTGCTGCTTAAATAAAAGCAGCAAGTGAATCTGAGTGAGTTCCAGTTCTTTCTGACGGTCCAGTCGGCTCTGCGACGCATTGTCTCATTGGATTAACTCCTTTGCAATATTAATAAAAACAATTAATTTTTATTTTATTTCATTTTGAGGACCCTTGATTTTTCCTTGGTGTATGCTGAGGCGTGAGGATTATCCTGCATGTGTGCTGAGTGTGGGAAAGAAGGGCCAGGTCCTTCAGAGGTGGTTTGACATTGTTCACTGGACGCCGTTCCTTTACTGCTCTGTAGAGGTCGCGGGCCTCAAAGCAGTGGCTGGCGGGCTGGCAGACCACCCACACCAGCGGTCCTACTGAGGTCCTACTCACCACGTTCACATGACACTGGAGGAAACTGAATTATTAGTCCCAGTTTGACTGGACAACTGAAGTGCATGTAAGCGCGTTGGTCCGACTCAAATGAATCAGAGTTGGAGGAGTCTGTTTAAGACACCCAGATCATGCGATTGGAATTTGAAGAAGAGTAGAGTCTATGTTACAAGAGTATATTCACTGTGGTCGATGCGGGCTGCGACTTAAAACCTCTTAAAATCAGCAGTAATATGTCGCGCATGTTTGTGAATTTGTGACCGATGGCGGCGTCGCAGCACGTCCACAGCTGCCCGATAAGGAAACGCATTAAACTGAAGACCAGTACGGGCGTAACACCGGTGTTGTATCGCGCTCCAGTCGTTTTGCTATTGTGCGACAAAAAAGGTCAGCCAGAAATCAACACGTTGAAAAGACTCACATCGCCCCCTAGTGTTGGGGAGGAGGACACGTTCCCGCCAAGAATGCGATTTTCTCAGTTGCATGTTTACTGGGACGGACGATGAGACGAGAAAACAGAATTTTGGGGCACAGCTCGATGGAGGAGCCGTGCATGCAAACAGCGTCATTGAGGACCACTGGTGTAGGTGGTTGCTTGAACCATCACCATGGTGTCAATCGAACAATATAAACACAGCCAGCGGTGGCAGGATGTCGTGTCGAAACACAGCGTGACCGTGACGGCTTGAGGACCTGACTACGGGTGAGTGGAAGGGACAAAAGACTTGCGGTTAAAAATGAGCACATTATGCCTTCTATTGAATCTTGTCGCGATTAACATGTCAATTCAGTTCAATTCAATTCAAATCACAACCCTAGAAACCACACAGCCCTGACCACCTGTTCAATCAACAACCTGACAAAAAGACATGCATAGAAAAATTGAAATTTAGCTGCTGTGGTTTTCTTCTGCCATCACAGATCAAATCCCTCCCATACGGCACCATTTCTGTGTAGATGTTTGATAGGATTTCCTTTTATTCCAGTCTCCATGCATCGTGCATCCACGTGTGAGAGGGAGACTGCAGATATATCCAGTCTTTGATCTCGGTGGCCTCTGAGAGCAATGAGACTCTTTGATCTGCCGTGCTCTGGGTTTGGACTGCAGCCCGTAGGAGATGACAGCAGGAAGATGAGTGGCGGCAGCAACGCAAGCAGAGCGTGTATAAGGGAAATGAGCAAGAAAGAGTCAGAAAAGATCAACGTATGGCAAGGGTGCGGCAGCTCACGTCGGCCAGTTGACAGGGGCAGAGATGGAGGATGAGGCAAGGATGAAGGAAAACGAGGTGGAAGACGCACTGGGGATGAAAGCGGGCGTAATTGGAACAAATGTCATATTTTAAAGAGAGCAAGAAAATAAGGCACACAGGGAAACTACTTTAGTTAGTTTGTTGTTCGCCAGGGCCGCTCAGTCTCCTATTTTAAAACTTCACTGGACTGCCACTAGGGGTCGGGGTTTCCCAATTTGCCCGTTTCACCTGTGACTCTATTAGCCAAGTCACAGCTACTACCAGTGGTGGAGTCTCTCCACGTGATATGCAGCTACAGGCCGTAAAACCACTAGAAAAGGTTCTGAATTGGTGTAAAAACCACTAAAAAAATGCACAAAAGTACGTATCAGTATATTTTTTTTGACACAATGTTCAACTTTCCCATTTTAAAAGGAGAACTGTGTTGCACTTAAATTATTGCAAATTGGTGTATCGCCCTATTTAGCTGTTTTGTGTTGCGCTTTGAATAAACTGTGTTAAATAAAAGAAAAGAAAATCGAAAACAAATTTAGAGCCTTTTTTATGTTGGCAGTTTGATAAATAGCAAGAAAAAAAAAAAAAATTCAGATCAAGGTTAGCGTAACGTAAAAAGAGCAGGAGCAATTCCCCAGCATCTGATGGAGGTTTGTTGCTCATGTTTAATCTGCAGCTTAATTCAATTCCACTTGAAAAGCCACTAAGTTATCAGCTTTTAAGAGCTGTGGAGTGTTTCTCCTCTGAGGCATCTAATTCTGCCTCTGTGTGTGTGTGTGTGTGCGCGCCTGCATGCGGCACATTTGTGATGGATCGGTTTAATGAAATGTGCTCAGAGCTTTTCATCCTTTCACTTACACCCCGCCGTTCCCCATCTCTCTGTCTTCTGCCCTCTCCTCAGCAACTCCTTTCTTCCGCGCTCATTTCACACTGCCTGCGAAATGAAAAGGTGTAAATTGTTTTTCCCTCTGATCAAAAGGATGAAAGCCGGGATATGCTTGGCTTTGCTGATTGCATTAGATTGAAAGTGAATAGAGTGACACATATTTGGAAATTCCTGAATCGTATTCCCCCGCAAAATAACATCGGCCGCTGGATTTCAAAGGCGGGCCTCCTTCAGCGGAGTCCTCGGCTCGTTCCCAGTGGCTTCTCTGGAATGCCAGCGCCGCGTCTCCGCCGTCACCCTCATTTCCCCCGCGGTTTATCTGAGTTTGCTGTCTTTAGAATAAAAATCAGACATGGTCCAGTGAAAGTCCCTGCTTTTAGACAGCATAGCGCCCCCACTGGACCCCGATATTTCCATTCTATAAACATCTATGAAACACGTGAGGAATGTGCCACGCTGAGGTTGACCGATCTGATCTTTTGCATTGTGACTTTCAGTCTGTGGGACTCTGGGATTTCTGCGTCACTGGAACGTGACAGACAGACAGACAGACAGACAGACAGACAGACAGACAGACATCACAGCTGTGTGCTGCAGGAGGTGCCAGACAACGGTGACGGGGCCGCTTAACAGACAGAAATTGGATTTCAGCTACACGCTAGCATGTGTCAGTGGCTGTGCTACGCGTGATGTCGCGTCGAGGGGCGGTGACATTTAAAATATAACGTGAACAGACAAATTGATCTTTTTTTTTTTTTCCTCTTCAGCATAAAATGCAGAAATAAAAGTGTACAGCAGCAGATGGATGGAGCGTTCTGGTGAGCCACCTCAGAGGAGGAATCAATCTATCGTGGGAGATGTCGAACACGTGTTGCTGGAATGTCGATGGAAAATGAAGCACAGCAAAGTTCCAAGAAAATCAGGGTCTTTGAAGCCCCACCAGGGTGTTTTGGTGTTTACGGTGGCCTTCAAAAAAACCAACAAAGAAGAAGGTGGATGCGGTATCCAGCCTTGTGTTCACAGGCCGCAGTAGTTCACTGCCAAGCTAGGGAGAGGGAGGGTTTGGAAAATCTCCAACACACTGAGCATTGAATGAATGCAAAGAATAGAACACGGTCAGCCGTTGAAAATCTCACAAGTTAGAAACAGAGTGAGACTGCATCTTGTTCACGCCACCTGTGCTAACCCTCCCAGTTGTTGGCTGTTTGCTGGCGACTCTGGCTGATCAGCGTTGCGAGCGGCGCTGCAGTCAGAGAGGTTTGCACCCGAGGACGCACGCAGAGCTGCAGGCTGCGCTGCCCACGCAGGCCCGGCACAACACACGCACCGGTGCCGTGTGGGTTGCTGTGAATATTTTGGGTGTGCGCAGCCCCGTTTGTACTGCGTCTGTGAATGTATGCGTTTACCATAAGAAAGTGTCGATTTTAAATGGGTGCATTTTGCTCGTGCGTGACTGTGTGGGAGTGGGCGGAGCATCTGTATCTCATTGTGTGTTGACTCTCTGGAGAGGCACGGGGGGGGGGAAGATCCGAGTTTTAAGTCAGCGTAAGTCTCTGCGTCTCCATCACCCCTAGAATAGTGGAAAATATGAATATTGCAATAAAAAACCTGGTGGTGGAAACAGCTGAGCTTGGAAAAACCTCTCCAACAGACCTGGGCAAAGTACGGCCCGCGGGCCACATCCGGCCCGTTGCATGTCTCTGTCTGGCCCGCGTGAGGACGACCCCCCCCGCATCAACGAAACTTTGCCGGCACGTTAGCGTAGCGCGATAGCCCGCTTCCCTACGCCGGGACGTTAGCGCAATTTCTAACCAGCAACCCCCCGCTGTCAACGAAAGCTTGTCAGCACGTCAGCATGTTAGCACGATAGCGATAGCGCGTTTCCCCTGTCCCCATCAACGAAAGCGCTATACGTTAGCATGATTTCACCCCCGCGGTCCGTGGACAAAACCTCCGTGGCCCACCGACACGATTCAGGTCTGTCATGTGGCCCTTTGCAAAAAATAATTGCCCACCCCTGCTCTCCAATATGGCTGAAAGGGTTTGACTCTCATGTTTTCACACGGATCCATACAGAGGAATATTGCAAAAGTGTCATGGAAACACTTTTTAGCCATTGACACGTCAGCAGACGTGACGTCCGGGGTCACGTGACCAGTTCACAGTTCACGTCTCCTCCTCCGTATGATTGGACGGCGGAGGAGACGGAATATTTTGTACAAGTCATCAAAGAGAAAACTACAACAAGCATCCTGGACAGCAAGCAACATGTTTTGTTCCTCCATCCTCCTCAAGGTGGCGTCTGGCCGGATGAGATTTGACCAGAATTACAGCTCGTGCGCTTCACACCATTCAATGGAAACACCTGCAAATCGCAATTGTACTTTGTGGTAACTTCACAAAATCTCACTTTTATTTTGCCAAAAACTGTCACGGAAACGCAGCTGGTGATGCTGCATCAGGTTCCATCTGCCTGGGTGCTGGTGACCACAGGCTTTCATTCCTGCTTCCATTTTTTGGACAGGGATTTTCCTTCAAAGCCTCCAACAGGCTGAGAACATTGTGGATATGAATCACTTCCTGTTAAAGTAGCAGTGAGGACACTGCTAACTCTGGTTTACGCTGGCTTCCTGTTTGTCCTGACCATCAAGTCTCTCATTGTTAGAAAGCAGTTGCACATCAAACATTGTCCGTCAGAAAATAACATCTGATTCCAAACATTTTGGCTTTTCTGAATCATTTTCTATCTACACCAGCAGTCAAGAGTTTGGACTCACCTGTCTCTTCTTTATCTTGACTACTTTCTACACTGCAGACACTGAAGACATCTCTCTCTCTCTCTCTCTCTCTCTCTCTCTCTCTCTCTGTCTCTCTCTCTCTCTCTCTCTCTCTCTCTCTCTCTCTCTCTCTCTCTCTCTCTCTCTCTCTCTCTCTCTCTCTCTCTCTCTCTCTCTCTCTCTCTCTCTCTCTCTCTCTCTCTGTCTCTCTGTCTCTCTCTCTCTCTCTCTCTCTCTCTCTCTCTCTCTCTCTCTCTCTCTCTCTCCACACATATATATATATGTATATACATATGAAGGGTGGCTATTCTAGATCATCTCAAATATCAAACTGGTTGGAGTTGTTTGACACTTTTTTCATTTTGTTAAATTTTACAACTATGGCTTTTATTTTGTGAGGAAGTGTCTTGGTGTTGCAGCAGTGTGTGTCCAAATGCTGTCAGATTTAGTTTGGCGCCATTTACACTTGACCATGCCCTACAAATGTCAAGTGGAGCACAAAGATAATGCCACAAATCAATAAAAGCTTGGCTCAGATGGTGGCAGACACCCTCGAGGAGACCCGCCTCTGTGTGTGTGTGTGTGTGTGTGTGTTCTCTTAAAAAAAACACATATCAACTTCTGAACCCTTTTCAGGCCTGGCTGACCAGAGCCAATTTTCTATGTGGCTACACCGGAGCAGCTGTGAACACAGCAGCACATTGGATGTGTGAAGGTGTTTAGCCAGCGGATCGCAGGGCACTGCTGGTTCCAGCCAAACAACACGCTGTCGCACATCTTTGGAGACCGCAGCAAGTGCAGGGAAATCTATTCAGCGCCTCACAACGCAAACCGCACACTTGGGACGCGCAGACGTTCATCATTTGCCTGGTCTGGTTAATGACTCAAGCGCTGGCAGGCAGGCGGCTCCTTCCAGGAAGCAGGCCTCATTAGGCTCAGCCTCCACCGTCGTCTTCGCCCTCATCATTTCAATTGCGGCTTGAAAAAACAGGGGCAGAAAATGTCTTCTTGATAGAGAAGCATTGCACAGCTTAAGGCCAGCTGACTTGGTGTTTAGCGGGTGATGGTGCAGCGGTTTATGCAGAAGACATATTTGTTTATACACCAACTGGAATAATGTCTGCTAATTGTCTCGCCGCTGAACATCCCAGAGAGAAAGGAGGGCCAGGAGAAGAGGGAGGTCTTTCAAAACACGCTCATCCAAAGAGGAGAACACAGGAAATGGAAACCACGCCCCCTCTGCATGGCATCAACCACCGCAGAGTCCACAGGAGAGAGGCCACCATCAGAACGGACAGCACACACCCACAACATGGACTGTTCACACTACAGGAGTGTGAAATGAGGGACGACCCGTTTTAAAAACTCACTCTACCCCACTGCCATCAGAATCCTTAATAGTCACTGTAATTAGCAGCCAAAGTCACTTTAAACACTTTCATTTATTGTTTACAGTACCCACTCCAAATCTCTTTTGCACTAATTTACAGTTTACTATTTATTTTGCACTGATGTACAGTTACTTTCTGAATATTTACTATTTTTATATATTTACTAGCTTGTGTTCTTTTCTTTTTTTTTAACTTATTGCTGGCACTCTGAGTGGACAGCAGAGTAAGAATCTCATTGTACAGGGAAACGTGTTTCTTTACTGTGCATATGACAATAAACACA
>CM020504.1:26211704-26229204 GCA_009823395.1 Thamnaconus septentrionalis | reverse complement strand
ATCAGTTGGAAGGTTAATCTCTTTTTGATGGAGAGTGACTTTAAGCGTACCCACTGTGACTGCAGCTTTCCGAGCTCAGTCCCATCAAAGACTTTGCAAATGTAGAGAGGAAATGCCGACAATTTCCTGATTTGCTTGACAACGGTGCCTGATAAATTCAATCGTACATGCCGAAAATACAAATAGTATTTCCTAGTTCACCTGAAGCTCTGATGGCACAACCTCAGGAACCCCAGGAGCTTTTGGGAGGATGGTACCCAGATAGCTGCACTCCTCCACAGCCTTGACTGGTGAGCTGCGGTCATCAGGGTGGTGACCGCTGCAGCCACTTCTCCTGGCAGGGCTGGAGAAGATCACCACCGTCACTTTGCTTTGACTGATGGGAGGAGAAGTTGTGTCATCAGCAAACTTCATCAGATGGACCTGTGTCGAGGATGGAGAGCGGTGGAGAAAACCAACAAGCCCGGAAGTTTGAACGGGGCTAATTAAAGCTGCATTCTGAATATACACAGATGACAACTTTAATATGCAGGAGCAGAACTAGCAGTGAAATTAGAACAAGCAAAGGGCATGTAAATAATTGATGCTCAAAAAGCAAGACTTGACAATTTTGTAAATGGACGGAAATAAAGGGAGACAGAGATGCTGGTAGAGATTAAGCGGAAGGAGGTTGAGGTGGAATTAAAGCTGGATGAAGACGCAGCCAGACTGAAGCTGCCGCAAGCAGGCCATGAAGTCAAGGACGCAACTGCTAGAGTGAAAGAATATAGTGAGTCTGAGCGTACTTACTATCATCATACTGCATTAAAACATACTACATACAACACAATTATTATTATTAGCAGTGGCAGTATTATTCTAGATATGTTGATTTAACACTGTACAGTTTATTGTACAGTTCTTTTTTCCTGTGCATGAACCAATAATATTTGCTGGTGATGTGTTCAGATTGGAAGGTGTCACTGACTGACAGGTCTCACTGACAGTTTGTGTATGATTGTATTAATGTACGACCAATCATATCAGCAGCTCTTTCCTTTCAAAGATCTCTCAGTGCAGTGGACTGGTGGGAATTTCTCTGTTTTCTCTTTGCTTCTTTTGAATGGAATCACTGCGCAAGGCCGAAGCTGATACTGCGCTGTAGAAGCAGGACGTGTTGGAGCCTTCAGAGCTCAGAGACTGGTGACTGTATTGGAGTGCTTGGAGCAGCTGTGGGGCAGTGTTGGACTCTGGTGGAGCGCTGAGCTCTGAGGCTGATTACTGCTTTCAGCTGCCACTGTGAACTGGAAGAAGACGTAAACACTGGGGCTCTCTCATTTAAAAGCCTCTCCTCGGCTTGGTTCCTCACTGCTGCACTCTCCAGCGCTCTCCAGAGAGCTCAAAGCCATCACGCCTTACGACTTAATGACATTTTGCACCTGTCTGCTCCGTGTTCGGACTGAAACCGGGGGGCATTTAGTTTCTCTGGCCCCCTCTGCTCTGAACGCACTCCCATCTGAACTGAATATGTCAGAACAAACTTACTTCAAGCATCTCACTCTATTTCTGAAGGCCTTCAGAGGGAATCCACCAAAACTGCACTTTGTCAAAACACTTCCGTAGTGTAATTATGTTGTTATTACCGTTATTTACTACTAGCGGTATGATCCCAAAAGCAGTGCATCGAGGCACTAGTTGGAGAGAAATGTCTCTGGTGGCCAAGGCAAGGCAGCTTCACTGAGATGCTGCATTTCATACACGAGGCAACTCACTGTGCTTTACATGATTAAAAGTTCAACATTTAAAAAGCATTTAAAAAACAGAGAACACAGAATAATCGACAAAGTGCGGAGATAAAACAAACAAAAAAAAGACAGCTTAATTTGCATAATAGAGGTTAATCAAAACATACTGTGCAGCATCATGAACACAAATGATGAATAGAAATAAAAGGATGATAACAAATAATGATGAATAAAATCACTCAATCAGAAGCATAAGGAACAATGAAGAGTCTTTAACCTGGATTTCAAAAGGTTCACACTTGGGGCCTGACTTCACTTCTGTTGGCAGCTCCTTCCGTCTGTGTGCATCTGAACAGGCAAACCGCTCACCGGCTTCATCGCAGGAGACTCAGAGTCTGGACAGGTTCAGTAGCAGAGAGGAGGACACAGCAGGCAGCAGGCAGCAGGCAGCAGGCAGCAGGCAGCAGGCAGCAGGCAGCAACATCCCAGGGAGTCGTCCAGAATCCAGCCAAGGTAAAGCTCCAGTCAAACACAAGAACACACAGGGTTGGGAAGAGGGAGAGTCACACTGGTCCCTGGCTGGAAACTGGAGACTGGAGAGGCACGAGGCTCAACTGCTGGTCCAGGACTGAAGGCTGAGCTGCTTTACTGGGAGGCTCATCAGGGGGGGCCCCAGTAAAGAAGATCTTCAACTTGAGACATGTTTGAAAAAAAAAAAAATCTGGTTAAATAAAGGTTAATACATGAGACTGAGCCACTGCACCAATGGGTGAAGTTCTGTCTAGTGGGAAAAGTGGAGAATGCTCACTGCACTGCTTTCTGAAAGTGATGCTAGCTGCGTTTCCATCACCCCTAGAACTGCTACAAACGTAAATATGGCCATAATAAAAACTGGTGATGGAAACAACTAGAGTTGGAAAAACCTCTCAAATATGGCTGAAAGGTTTTGAGGCTCTCATGAGGTGGTTTGTTCACACGGATCCATGGAGAGGAATATCACTCACACTTTTTCACATTGGCACGTCAGCAGACGTGACGTATGGGGTCACATGACCGGTTGACAGACCAGTGGATGGACCTCCATCCTCCTCACAGTGGGGTCTCAGCTATGACCAGAATTCCGGCTGATGTGCTTCACACCATCCAATGGAAGCGCCTACAGTTGCACTTTGTGGACATTTTTAGAATTTCAGCTACAGTAGGAAGACTGTGGGGGACCCTGACACCCACTGACCTTCTAGCCTGCTGGTTGGTGACCTCGCATGTGAACAAGATGGATGGATGACACATGGCACAAACGTAGCAGGAATCGGAAACCATAACATGGTGGCTGTCTGACCACGATTTGGTTCTTTTCACAAGAAAACGGTCACGACAGACTCACTGGTGCCGCCAGAGACACTCCTGAGTATCGAAAGACGTGACTGAAAACGTGAAAGATGCACTGAATAGTACCAACTTGGGTGATCTCACTAATGACAATGTTAATGATTTCTTTTTAATGGAATTGCGAGGTTTTCATGAATGCCATCCAGGAGGCGAATTACCGGCTCACGAGGACAATAAAATAGAAACCATGTAAAAAGCAATGATTTCCCTCGGTTCCACGACACTTTATGGTCTCTGATGACACAAAGAGTCTTGCTCTCAAGGCATCACTAGCACTGCTCATGCCAGGCACATGCTTACATCACGTGAAAAGCAAAGTCACTCAGACACGACGCCAGAGAAAACTCCAGAGGTCGGAAGTGGAGCTGAAGCTGCTGAACAGAGTCATTTATTATCTGGGGACGTTGCAACAGCTCTGAAAGTGAACTCTGTCGACTGTGTGAAAAACATGACATTTAACTCAGGAAATGGAAAATGTCTTTTTTTTTTTTTTTTTTTACATAAATAAACTCCAGACTTTAATGTAACAATTCTCAAGTTTATCTTGGAGGCGTCTTTAAATTGGGACTCTGCAACTCAAACAGAGGGGGTTTGCCAGCGCCGGGGCAACAGTTACTGAATTCAATTGCAAATCAACTTTCTGCAATATGAAAGCGACGCTGAAGAAACACTAATACACTTGGAAATTTAGACTGGAGTATCGACTGCAATTCCTTCTTCTGCAGTGTTTCTATTCACCGGATGGAGAGCTGACAGTCACTCACAGGTTGTGTGTCTGTCTACAGGGAAGCACTGAAGTCCTTCTTCAGAGTCCTTCCGCTTCGTGTTCACTAGCCAACACCATGCAACTCTTGCTGGGCAGAAGGTGAAGGAACTAAATATAAAAGACTGTCATCTATTTACATTGATATTTCAGCCACACTGTGCTTCTGCCTCGTGCATATATGAGGCAGTGTGTGCGTATTGTTGTTTGTAATACTTGGTTGTCTTGGGTTTGAGGTGACAGTTTGTCGATGGAAATGAATCGTGCAACGCCCCACAATCCAGTTGTAGCAGTGACGCTGCAGCTTGTCAGCGTCGCATGTGTTGCTCTGGCTTTTAGGCATAAACAGATATTTTTATCTCATTAAAACCTCAGATGCTGCCTGGCTGTGAGAATCAGATTGCAAGCTTACGCCACGAGCACTAATCTGCTTTGCGTTATTGGCAGGTCGACGTACTGTACAGTTCATCTGAATGTTTGTATGCAGCTCTTATCTCAAGCAAAAAGGGCACGGAAATAATCACATCCAGTGGCCTGATTTACAACAGGGAGGTCTCTTATTTCACGCTTATGCTGAAAAGATAACCAACACAATTGAGTTGTGACTGCAAGTGGTTGATCAGTATTGATCGGTTGTTTTTGCCACCATGAAATAAAAGCAGTTATTCAAAGGCAGCAGCAGCAGCAGCAGCAGCAGCAGCAGCAGCAGTCGGCCCTTGATGACAGCGTGCAGCCATTTGCTTTCACTCGATTGGGATCGGCAGCGGAATTGGCCACGGAGGTGCTGTTACCTTGATGTGGGCTTAATGGGAAGTGGACCTGACAAAATGCAATTAGCGATGTGAGAAATCCTCGGCCGCTCCGTTCAGCTTCCACTGGTTGTTTAATGCAGACCAGAGGTGAGCAGCTCAGCCTGGACAGACGCCAGCCCTCACGGCACCGCCTTCACTCAGGAGCACTTTTTCCACTGTCTGGGGAAGGATTTTTAAATTTCAGCTTCACTCTGTCCTGCTGACCCCTGCGCTGACCGTACAGAGAGGAGCTATCTCTTGTAAAATGATAACAATAATAACTTTATTTATAGAGAGCTTTTCAAAAACAAGGTGCAAGGTGCTGAACAGTGGAACTAAAACACATCACAACAGCCGCCTGCCATGAAATGATAAAAGTGAGACAAAACTTCAAACTTAAAAAGTTGAACTCACCCATCATCAACGAAATAACAAAAAAACAATTATAAAACAAACTGAGAAGACAAAGCCAGGTGATGAAGGTGAGCGTTTGGAAGAGATCTTAATCCAGTGAGCTGCCTCGGCTGATCATCACGGTTTGTCTTTGGACTGTGGGAAGAAGCCGGAGAACCTGAGGAGAACCCAGCAGACACAGGGAGAAGATTCAAGCTCCACACAGAGGCCCCAGGCCAGGATCTTCTTGCGCTGTAGTTTGCTAATCTTGAATGAATGTATCTCAGAAACCTGCAAGCAGTGACGGATCGGCAGGGGCTGAGGAGCTCGAGCACTTTGTCCACTCATCAGAAGGTCTGTGGTTCCAGTTCCTCCCCTCCACATGTCTTCTTCTTCTGCCGCTTTATTCAGGTGTGGGGTCGTGGGGGCAGAGACACCCAGGGACCCCAAGGTGTTCCCAGGCCAGCCCAGAGACCTATAGTCCCTGCAGGGTGCCCTGGGTCTTCCTCAGGGTCTCCTCCAGGTGGGACCTGCCTGGTCCAGGAGGCATCCCAAACAGATGCCCGAGCCTCCTCAGCTGGCTCCTCTCCACTTGGAGGAGCAGCGGCTCTACTCCAAGCTCCTCCTGGGTGACCCAGCTCCTCACCCTGAGCTCCTCACCCTGTCCCTAACGGTGCCTAGCCCAGCCACCCTGCAGAGGAACCTCATTTGGCCGCTTGTATCCGCTCTCTCGTTCTTTCGGTCATCACCCAAAGCTCTTGACTGGAGGTGAGGGTGGGAACGTAGATCGACTGGCAAATCGAGAGCTTCTCCTTTCAGCGTAGCTCCTTCTTCACCACGACAGATCGGTACAGCGACCACATCACTGCAGACGCTGCTGCACTGATCCGCCCGTCGATCTCACGCTCCTCACTCTTGAACAAAACCCTGAGATACTGGATCTCCTCCACCTGAGGCAGGGTCTCTCCACCGACCCGAGGAGGGCAAGCCTTCCTCATGTCGACTGGTCCAAATCCTTGGTCAAGATACTTAACCTTCACTGCTGTGTTGAAATTTGAGTGAACACATCCATCATCAGCACAAGAGTAGAGGTTGAATGGTCTGGAGTGTGAAGAGCTTTGAGTAGTCAGCCAAAGAGAGAAGCGGAAATAAGTTCAGGCAAGTTTGGCTTAGTGGTCCAAGTCACCCAGACTTGGAGGGCCCTGTTTGAGTGATCTGAGGTGCCTGGTTGAAGTGCGGCGAGGCGACGTTGCATTTAGTGTGTGTCCAAGTTCACTTTTGCCTTTTTAACGGCGGGGAAGCGGTTGATGAGACAGTCGCCTGGCTCAAAGGGCTCGTCCTTAGTCTACTCTTAATAAAACTGAGTGTTCCATTCCCTTTAAGAGCCAGGTGTGCTCGCAACTTGGTGAGTTGCATTTACGACGGCGTGTTTGCCAGGTCGTCGAAACAAGCGCTCCTCCTCAGAAGAAACAGATGTGCTCGTGCCTGAAGAGGCTCAACCTGACGGGTCTGTTTAAGGACCTCTGTGTATCGCCATAGACTGCTCAAATATTCGACACTTTCACTCCTCCTTACTGTGATTCGCTTGTTACGCTTAAATATAAGAGCTAGCCATGACAACATGGCTATATTAAAGTAGGCTGGCGTCCACGTTAGTCATCTTTCACATTGTAATTGATGGTCCTTAGAGTAACAGTCAAACATTGTGCCAGTGGCTTGAGAGCAGGTCCTTGTCGGTCAATAGTGCAACCACTCTCTGCTTGCTCTGGAGAACAATGCGCCTGAACACACCTCACTTGAAGGTCCCGTCCACACGGGAAGGTTTTTTTGGTGTAAACGGTAAAGTATTTCACCGTCCACGCCGTTTCGTCCACACGGCAACGGCGTTTTGGGTCCTCCCGAAACGCTATTTTTTGACAACGGGTCCCAGAGTGGGAAAATCCGACAACGCCGTTTCGCCGTTGTCACATCGTTGCCGTGTGGACGGTGAAAACGGCTTTTCCTTGTAAAACGATGACGTCGTCGCACCGTCACTGTCATGTGACCGGAAAAAACAAGGCATGCAGCGGCACAAACAACAACGATGGCGTCGAGCGGATTTGTAATCCAGTGGGACACGTCGCGGTAATTCCACCTCGTCGTCGGCCCACACGAGACGCTCCGTTTTTTTTTTCCATCCACTCGCCAAATTTTTTGTTTTTCGTGTTTGGCGTGTAGCGGAAATGGGCTTATTTTTATATTCTGGGTCCGGTGGCTGTGTCAGCGCCTGTTAACAGCGCCACCTGTCGGTGTGGCATACGCATTACATCCTTTTCACCCACCGTTCCGTTTCCATCCGCCAGCGTGTGGACGCGGCTTTTTTCCACCCCGGGAAAGAAAAAAAACAAAAACCTTAACGTTCCCGCGGGGACAGGGCCTAAGACTGACACGCCCCTGGGTGACTGATGGGTGCAAGCGCCACTGCTATTCTAACAACCTGGGCGCTAGACAGGAAAATGACACCTGCGCCGGTCTCAGAACGGAGGCTATAGTTGGCGCTGCTGTGCGCTGGTGTGAAGGCAGGTAGGGCGCCCTGAGACTCTGCCTGGCCAGCAGGTGGACCAGGTCGCTTTAGCTCATTAGAAATATTACACCTATCCCACAGGTCACCACAATGACAGTGATGCCACCTCAGAAGATGATCATATTATCCTGGCCAGGTCACCTAATGTTAGAAATATTACACCTGTCTTGAAAGGTCACTGTAATAAGCTCTGGCCTCCACTGGGCCCAGCACTCTGCTTCTCTGCAGCAGTAATGCCAAACGCAGAAGGTCACATACATGAAAAATATATTTCACATAAGTAACTTTATTGATCCCCTTGGATGAAATTGTGTGTCTGAATTTGACCCACACTTTTCATGGTTGACCTTAAACACAATGCCGGAGGATACATATGAATATGCAATATGAGTATATTTTTTTTATAGGAGAGTATATTGCTGTTTAGAGAAATTAGTATTGCCAAAGTTTTGCTGTTTAATGTATTGATGTCCTCGCCATCCTAATGTATGCAGGTCCCAAGGAACCAGTCTAAAAATAAAAAATTCACAATCTTAGTGTTGTTGACCTGGAGGTTGGTCCTGGTCTGCAGAACACTTTTAAAGGTCTCGGTCTCGTCTCGGACTCTGAGGCATTCTTACTGGGTCTGGTCCTGGTCTGGGACTGGGCAGACTGGGGGTTTCTGATCCAGACCAGTGGAGGCTCAGCCAACACTGTAATAACACGGTAATAACAGAAAGGAATCCAGCTGCTGCTGTTTTACGCTCTGTTGGTGACACTAAGAGTGACACCCTGCCCCTTAGTCCTAGATCATTTAATTTTAATTATATGAAGCAAAGTTGTTTTTTTTGAAAATGGTTGAAATGAGTTGGCAAAGCAGCAAAATGTTGAAGAAAACGATTCAAAGACTCCTTGCTGAGAAGAGATGTCGCTGTTCTCCTTTGATATATTCAGTCTTGGTCTCCATCGATGCTCTCTGGTCTTGGCCAGGTCTCGGTCTGGGTTGGTGCCGTCTGGACTACAGAACTACAGAACCCCTCTAGCTTCCTACCTGTATCTTCCCAGCAGGCAGAAGAAGAGATGTTTGCCATCTCCAAACCTCTGCCATCAGAAAGAAGACCTGGTGGCAAAGAGCAGACAGACTGCTTGAAGCCGTGGTTTGTTTCCAGCCTTTCATCAAGCGGTTGAACTCGCAGCACTGCTGACTTTCAGTCTCTTTGTCAAACCAGCAGCTATCCATGGCAAATGTAGGCGTGCGTGATAAAAGGTGTCTCATCCTTTCAAGATATTTTTACATGATGCAGCCCTCTGGCTTTTTCAGCAGGATTTCTGCTTTTTTTTTTTTTTTTGCTTTAACCAGCGCTGTCAACATTAATACGTTGACACGTGCATCCACCGGTGGGCGCTGTTGCAAGCTGGATGAAAACGGCAAGCTGGATGAGAGGGCCGTGAAGCCTCTTTGCTCGGCTGAGCTCTGCAGTGGTGTCACTGTAATGAAGCTCCAGTAGTTGCTGCTCAGTCAAAGACAACGCTGTTTTCCAGACGCTCCTGCCGAATGTCTTTGTTTTGTATTTTGTCAAAGCAGAAACAATCCACTTTTTCTGCACCAGTAACTCTATCGGACAGAGTTCTCTGGTGAAACTGTCCACTTTCTTTCCAGAGTTCTCTGGTGAAACTGTTTACTTTGCCAGCAGTTGACTCGCCCGTCACTTTGTACACACTGGGCTTCCTGAATTCCCTGGTCTTCCCTGGTAAGTGCTCTCTGCAAAGCAGATTAATCTCAGGTTAATTAATGCCATTAAGTGGTGCATTAAACTAATTACATATCTCCTTGTCAACTGCAGCGTGATGCGGTTCCTCTTCCTCCTCTGCTTTGGCCTTCAACCCCTCCTCGGCTCCTCAGCTCCTCAGCTTCCCAACCTAACAACTAACTTCACACGCCAGCAGAACATCTCGCTCTTTGGGCATCTTGGCCACTTATTGCTCCTCACGTACAGTAGAACCACATGTCGGAGAACAATCCAATCCCCAAATCTTCCCCAGAAGATCCTCAGAACATCAAGTCACAGCTGTTCTTGCCTTGGCCTGTGTCCAGGACCTGGATGAGAGCTTTGGAATCCATGTGGTGGGACTCAGAGCTGCAGACTCAGGTCAGATAGCGGAGCCCAGAGCTCAAACTCAACATGACGAAGCAGCTCTTAGCTGTCAGGTGAAGTCAGAGTGAATGTTTTTCAGCCCAAGCTGTGTTCATCTTATTATAGTTTATTCTCATCTTTTCTATTCTCCTATATTGCTGCTATTCTTATGCATTTTAATGTCTTTTTCTCTGCATTTTGTCTCCGAAGACTCTCTGCTCTTTGTCTTGGAAACACTTTTCAAATGTTGGGAACTTTAAATCTTGTAAAGCACGTTGAGTTGAGTTGCCTTGTGTGTGAATCGTGGCTGCCTGTGGAGCGTCTGACTGGGAGCTCTGCTCTCCACTCCGCTGTTTAATTATGCAGCAATCAGGTGAGAATCTGTGCTTTCAAACACAATTCATTATTCATGAATAGAAATGTACGCGGTAGGCACCTGTTGTGATGTCACTATATTTAGCTAACCACTGACCCCGCAGGAGCAGACGTGGAATTAATGGTTGTATATTGAGCATAATAAATGAGGCGGGCTGAGGCAACACAACTCTGCTGTAATGACCGGGTGCAAACTCACAGACAAATTCAAAGAGGCTTGCACAGAGAGCGACGCACAGCTGCTCTTTAGCCCGGCGGCGGCGGCGGCAGCAGCAGCAGCAGCAGCAGCAGCAGCAGCAGCAGCAGCAGCAGCTCCGCAACCATAAAGGTTCTCAGCAAGCAGACAAGAAAATCAAAATTGTTTCACCACTGGAGGAGACGGCTGAACGCAGCGTGTAAACCAAAACACACTTGTGCAAGCTTGAAAAGTGCTAAAATTATTCTCTTACAACACCAGCTGCATTTCCATCACTCCTAGAATTCAGCAAATCCTAAACATGGCCACAATAAAAGCTGGTGGTGGAAACGGCTCAGCTTGGAGGAACCTCTCCAACACGGCTCAAAGGCTTTGATGCTCTCATCAGGAGGTTTGTCCACACGCTTCCATATAGAGGAACATCGCAACAGTTGTTTTTTTTCCATTTACACATCAGCGGACGTGACGTACGGGGTCACGTGACCAGTTGGCTGACCGAGTGAAAATGGCGCGTCGTGATTGGACGGGGGAGGAGACGGAATATTTTTTTACAAGTCATCAAAGAGAAAACAACAACGCACTCTGGACAGCAAACTAACGCAAAGCAAACAAAAGTCTGATGATCTTCACGCCATTCAGTGGAAACACCTGCGAATCACACCTGCACTTTGTGGAAATTTTAGAAATACAGTTTTTATTTTGCGAGAAACTGTCAGTGGAGACGCAGCCGCTACATTTGAAATAAAGTGACCCTGGTGGCAGAACTCTGTCGCCATGATGACTGGCGGCTGCTGGATTGAACTGCTTTATGCTCGCACACGGCGTCAGTTAAAGTTCTGACTGGGTTGTGAAATGAATACGGAGGTGATTATCAGATTGTTTTAAAAGCAGACGGAGGCGGCGCGGGGAAGCTGCGCCAAGACCAAGAGCAAACGCTGACCCTTCTTCCTCTCTCTGCGCAGTTCATTGCGTGACAAAAATTATTATATTTAGAATGACATCAGAGTCCCCTCCCACCATCTGCTCCAGACCATGGCTTGTGTGTGCACCTCAAAAATGAGGGAGGATGTGTGTGTGTGTGTGTGTGTGTGGGGGAAGGGGTGTTTGAGGACAGCAACTTTGACGGGCACTTTTTATCTCTTGACAAGACGACCGCATTAAAGATGAAGAGCCAGGAGAGAAGTGCAGCGGCTAATGGAGGCGGCGGTGAAGCCGCAGCCTGGCAGCAACACTGCTGCTGCTGCTGCCAGCTGCTGCCAGGCTGCTTCTGCCAGGCTGCTGCTGCCAGGCTGCTGCTTCTGCCAGGCTGCTGCTGCTGCTGCTGCTGCCAGGCTGCCAGGCTGCCAGGCTGCTGCCAGGCTGCTGCTGCCAGGCTGCTGCTGCTGCTGCTGCTGCCAGGCTGCTGCTGCTGCTGCTGCCAGGCTGCTGCTGCTGCTGCTGCCAGGCTGCTGCTGCTGCCAGGCTGCTGCTGCCAGGCTGCTGCTGCCAGGCTGCTGCTGCTGCTGCTGCCAGGCTGCTGCTGCTGCTGCTGCTGCTGCCAGGCTGCTGCTGCCAGGCTGCTGCTGCCAGGCTGCTGCTGCTGCTGCTGCTGCCAGGCTGCTGCCAGGCTGCTGCCAGGCTGCTGCTGCTGCTGCTGCCAGGCTGCTGCTGCTGCTGCTGCCAGGCTGCTGCCAGGCTGCCAGGCTGCTGCTGCCAGGCTGCTGCTGCTGCTGCTGCTGCTGCTGCTGTCTCTAAACACAGAGCCAGTAACAAGGAGCCCTCGATGCCAGCAGGTTTCACAGGGATCAAGTTGAGTGACGAGCGCTGCACCAGGTGAGAGTGCAGTATCGCTAACGACCGCTGTCCAATAAAACGAGACTGGAATGCGAGGTTGCGTTGAAAGGTCCAGAGTGTAAAGATTTAAGGAAGCCCGTTTCGTGCAATAAACCCTTTGCACTGGTTGGGATTTTAATGAAATGTGTCCCAAACTTTGAAACCAAAAACAAACACACAAAGAATAAACAAACAAATCACCAACCACCGTATCTGCGTTTTTCCGCAAAATAAAAGCGATGTTTAAAAGATTTGGACAAAGAGATTTGATTATTATTCCGTCTCCTCCTCCGTCCAATCATAACACGGCATTTTCACTGGTCAGTCAACTGGTCACGTGACCCCGTACGTCACGTCCGCTGACGTGTCAATGCCAAGAAAAGTGTTTCCATGAGACTTTGGCGATATTCCTCGACATGGATCCGTGTGGAAAACCACCTGATGACAGCATCAAAGCCTTTGAGCCATGTTGGAGAGGTTCCTCCAAGCTGCGGTGTTTCCACCACCAGCTTTTATTATGGCCATGTTTAGCAGCTTGTGACAAAAACATCCAGGTCTTAAAATGTGTGCAAACAAAGAGGCTACTCAAACATGCCTCATATACTCAATAGCTAAGCATTAGCCTAGCTTAGCATTAGCATAGCATTAGCTTCATATAAGCATTATACCAATAGCATGGTGCGAATGACATGAAACTGACCTGAATGGCTGCTTCAAGCAGAGAGTTGCTGCTGGATGCTTTCTTCAGTATTCAAACCCTCAACTTCAGTTGTGTCTCACACCAAACCCTCCAACACAGCACTGGCAGGAGACTGGTGTGCATCACCGACAGAGGTCCCCCTGGAAACTAAACCCCGGGGGAAAGGAGGTTCCCCCTTCTAAGCCTTCTGAGGTGGGAACAACATGGTAGCACATTACAAAAGTCACGGAGCGCATTAGACAGTTGCAGTGGCGCCACTGGTGGCAGCTAGCTGGGAGGCCACCAGCGGGATCACTGCCACTGGTGGCAGCTAGCTGGGAAGCCACCAGTGGGATCACTGCCACTGGTGGCAGCTAGCTGGGAGGCCACCAGTGGCCACCAGTGGGATCACTGCCACTGGTGGCAGCCAGCTGGGAAGCCACCAGTGGCCACCAGTGGATTCACTGCCACTGGTGGCAGCTAGCTGGGAAGCCACCAGTGGGATCACTGCCACTGGTGGCAGCCAGCTGGGAAGCCACCAGTGGCCACCAGTGGGATCACTGCCACCAGTGGGATCACTGCCACTGGTGGCAGCTAGCTGGGAGGCCACCAGTGGCCACCAGTGGGATCACTGCCACTGGTGGCAGCTAGCTGGGAGGCCACCAGTGGCCACCAGTGGGATCACTGCCACTGGTGGCAGCCAGCTGGGAAGCCACCAGTGGCAGTGATCCCATATCTCCACAGTCTGGGACCAGACTCCATCCTCCAACATGACGGCGCTCGCCCCCACAGCTTCTACAGGCGTTTGTCAATGAAAGTCTCAGTTGAAGTCAGTGGTTTGGATTTCCAACAGTTTCCACCTTTGCAGTGGGCAAACATCACTCAGGCTTCATTCTACTGCAAGCAACACGGTGTGAAAGTGAGGCCCAGCTTTAAACCACCGTCACACTTCACAAACAGTCCCAGTCCCACAGCAATTTCTGGTGATGTGAGGGCCTCCCTCCCTCCCTCCCTCCCTCCTCCCTCCATCCCTCCGTCCTCCCTCCCTCCCTCCATCCCTCCATCCCTCCGTCCTCCCTCCTCCCTCCTCCACCCTCTCTCCCTCTGTCCTCCCTCCACCCTCCCTCCCTTCCTCCTCCCTCCCTGCGCCCTCCATCCTCCCTCCTTCCCTCCTCCCTCCCTCCGCCCTCCATCCCTCCTCCTCCCTCCCTCCGCCCCATCCATCCCTCCCTCCTTCCCTCCTCCCTCCCTCCGCCCCTCCATCCTCCCTCCTCCCCCTCCCTCCGCCTCCATCCCTCCCTCCTTCCCTCCTCCCTCCCTCCCTCGCCTCCATCCCTCCCTCCTCCCTCCATCCCTCCGCCCTCCATCCCTCCCTCCTCCCTCCCTCCACCCTCTCT
Source organism: Thamnaconus septentrionalis (assembly GCA_009823395.1). NCBI lineage: Eukaryota > Metazoa > Chordata > Actinopteri > Tetraodontiformes > Monacanthidae > Thamnaconus > Thamnaconus septentrionalis. The sequence continues at coordinate 26,215,008 of CM020504.1, read as the reverse complement.
CCCTCTGTCCTCCCTCCCTCTGTCCTCCCTCCACCCTCCCTCCATCCCTCCATCCCTCCGTCCTCCCTCCGCCCTCCCTCCACCCTCCCTCCCTCTGTCCTCCCTCCACCCTCCCTCCACCCTCCCTCCCTCCTCCCTCCATCCCTCCCTCCTCCCTCCATCCCTCCCTCCCTCCTCCCTCCATCCCTCCGCCCTCCATCCCTCCCTCCTCCTCCATCCCTCCCCTCCCTCCCTCCCTCCTCCCTCCATCCCTCCGCCTCCATCCCTCCCTCCTCCCTCCATCCCTCCCTCTCTCCCTCCTCCTCCCTCCATCCCTCCCTCCTCCCTCCACCCCTCCGTCCTCCCTCCCTCCTCCCTCCCTCCCCTCTCCTCCACCCTCCCTCCCTCTGTCCTCCCTCCACCCTCCCTCCACCCCTCCCTCCCTCCTCCCTCCATCCCTCCGCCCCTCCCTCCGCCTCCCTCCATCCCTGCTCATACTGCAGATTAGCTGCGTGTTACCTGTTGGTCCCACAGCCGCTTTGAAGCCGACGCAGAGGAAACACTGAGTCTCAGAACACGGATTTGTGCCGCTGGAGGAGGAACTCGAGTGGAGGAGCAGAGTGAGTTACCTTCTGTGTTCTTCTCCGTCCTGCTGTCTGCGTCCACCAAGGTGGAGACATCCCAGGGAGCAACTTTAATAACAACTTTAATTAGGACGGCAGGTGAGAGAGACGCGAGCAGGACGTGACACGACCACAGTGATGAGACTGCTGAAGTCTTCTTCTTCTTCTTCTTCTTCTTCTTCTTCTTCTTCTTCTTCTTCTTCTTCTTCTTCTTCTTCTTCTTCTACATCCTCAGCAGAGACACCCAGACTTCCCTGGCCCCAGTCACCTCCTCCAGCTCATCCAGTGGGACCCCAAGGTCTTCCCGGGCCAGCCCAGAGACCTGGTCCCTACTCCAAGCTCCTCCTGGGTGACCCAGCTCCTCACCCTGGGCTCCTCACCCTGAGCTCCTCACACTGAGCTCCTCACCCTGAGCTCCTCACCCTGAGTTCCTCACCCTGAGCTCCTCACCCTCAGCTCCTCACCCTGGGCTCCTCACCCTGGGCTCCTCACCCTGAGCTCCCCACACTGAGCTCCTCACCCTGGGCTCCTCACCCTGGGCTCCTCACCCTGAGCTCCTCACCCTGAGCTCCTCACCCTCAGCTCCTCACCCTGGGCTCCTCACCCTCAGCTCCTCACCCTGGGCTCCTCACCCTCAGCTCCTCACCCTGAGCTTCTCACCCTGTTCCTCAGGGTGACCCAGCTCCTCACCCTGGGCTCCTCACCCTGGGCTCCTCACCCTGGGCTCCTCACCCTGAGCTCCTCACCCTCAGCTCCTCACCCTGAGCTCCTCACCCTCAGCTCCTCACCCTGAGATTCTCACCCTGTTCCTCAGGGTGACCCAGCTCCTCACCCTGGGCTCCTCACCCTGGGCTCCTCACCCTGAGCTCCTCACCCTGGGCTCCTCACCCTGGGCTCTTCACCCTGAGCTTCTCACCCTGTTCCTCAGGGTGACCCAGCTCCTCACCCTGGGCTCTTCACCCTGAGCTCCTCACACTGAGCTCCTCACCCTGAGCTCCTCACCCTGAGCTCCTCACCCTGTCCCTAACGGTGCCCTACCCAGCCAGGCTATGAAGGAAACCCATTTCGGCCGCTTGGGTCCGTGTTCTCGTTCTTTCGGTCTCTACCCAAAGCTCATGACCATAGCTCCAGGGTGGAAATGCAGATCGACCGGTAAATCAAGAACTTCTCCTTTCGGCTCAGCTCCTTCTTCACCACGACAGATCGGTACAGCGACCGCATCACTGCAGACGCTGCACCGATCCGCCTGTCGATCTCACGCCCCACCTTCCCCTCAATGGTGAACAAGACCCCGAGATACTGGGACTCCTCCACCTGAAGCAGGGTCTCTCCACCCACCTGGAGGACAAACCACCAGACCGCTGAAGCCAAATAAGAAAATGCTGCGACTTTCACTGTAAATGATTATTTTAATCAAATGGAACAACGTGATAATACATCATCATACACGGACTGCCCACATTGAGTTTCACACCTCCAAAATGACATCAATGAAAAAAAGAGTGAGGCTGGATGGCATTTGGACTCCCTCCATGCGTCCTCCCCGGCTCCAAAGGAACAACGTTTCCTCCTGGAAATTGTCGGTACAAAAAGAATGAGTTACAATCCAAAGAAAAAATGCTGTTTGTGGAATTTTTTCCAAGTCTTGAGCGCAGACGACCACAGTCACAACATTACAAATAGAACAAAAATGCTGCTGCTTTCACCCAAACTGCCCAAAAACACAGCAAAATTATTTGCAAAATAAAAGCCATATTTCTAAAATTTCAACAAAGTGCAATTGTGATTTGCAGGTGTTTCTATTTTTCTCTTTGATGAAAAAATAGTCTGTCTCCTTCTCCGTCCAGCCATAACGCGCCATTTTCACTGGTCGCTCAACGGGTCACGTGACCCCGTACGCCAGCGGTCCCCAACCCCCGCTCATTTGGTACCGGGCCGCACGGAAAGAATAATTAACTTCTGTCCAGTGAATTCCGTTTTATTCATTATCTGTCAATACAAAGAGAATTTTATTTTGAAAAAATTACCGGATTGTCTCCGTTACGTCCATCTAACACTCAACTCTTGAACTCTTGACGCATGTCAAGGCGCTTGTCTCGGTCGCCTGATACGTTAGCGCGAGATTAAACCCACAAGCTAGCAAGCTAGCGGGCAACATGAATGAAAACAAACGTCTTTGCGAAGACGAAAAGGCGGTATTTTCTCCATACATTTGTGGTATTGTCTAAATATTATTATATTTAAAAATAAAATACCACACTTTTCGTGCTGGTCTGTGAAAGTATTGTCGCACATTAAACCGGGCCGTGGTGCAAAAAAAGGTTGGCGTCCGCTGCCGTGTCCATGTGAGAAAAGTGTTTCCATGACACTGCTGTGATATTCCTCAGCATGGATACGCGTGAAAAACCACCTGATGAGGGCGTCAAAACCTTTCAGCAAATCAAATCAAATCACGTTTTATTACCATACTGAGGTTTGGAGCAACTCGAGGGGTGATGGAGACGCAGCTCGTGGCAGCCAATCAGGAGACAACGCTGGCGTCTTCACAGTCTCACAGTCTCTCACTTGGCAGCTGGTGTTCAACAGAGCTGCTGAGTGGCCACTGTGCTGTATTTCAAGCTTTGTGCTTCTGTGACTGTGGCTCCATCAAAGCAAACACACACACACACACACACACACACACACAGCTCCCAAGTGTCACT
>CM020504.1:26156704-26206704 GCA_009823395.1 Thamnaconus septentrionalis | reverse complement strand
GCAGAACTGACATTTCTTCCTTGAAAAATTTCTGAAAAATCATCCAAAATCTCGCTAGCTTGTTGGTTTGAACCCCGCTGGTGATGCTACGCTGCCAGGTCGTCCCTGCTGCTGTTCCTGTTGTTGACCCACTGACCTGCACTGTGTTTCTGTGACGTACACACACCTAACCCTAACCCTAACCCCCAGTTTCCTCAACATACACAGAAAGCTGTCACGCCAAAGACGTGAAGCTTGCTGGTATTTTTCAGACTTTTGGAAACAGTTCTGGCCCCCCCCCCCCCCCACTCTGAGTCGGTCACATGGGACGGCGTGATGGTGATGGAAGCCGTCCTGCTCCACCTCCTCCTCTCCTCTCCTTCCAGCTGAGAGCACTTCAAGTAGCGCAGCCCCATATAAACGCCAGTCCGCAGCCTCCAGTTCATCTCTCAGCCAGCCGCCTATTACAGCCGCATCCATTTCATTACAACGTTCAATTTCAGGGCTGTCGGCAGAAATCATGTTGGCGCTAATAAAACCCCGGGTTGAGGACGACGGCCGGCGCTGAGTGGCGCCGTCATCCTGCAACTCCTTCACGTCCCACATCCTCCTCCGGGAGAAAATATTCAGCTGCCGCCGGCGTCGGCTTCACTCTGTTACCTCACAGTGGTGTCGTAGTCCAGGCGGCACCGACCCGGACCAAGACCTTATCAGGACCAGAGGGCATCCAGACCGAGACTTTATATATATATATCAAAGAAAGTAACAAAAACAAAAATAAAGACCAGTGTGTTTTTTCAATTCTTCAACATTTTGCTGCTTTGCCAACTATTTTGAACCATTTTCAAAGAACAACTTGGCTTCATAAAATGACAAAAAAAAAAACTTGAACTAGTAGTAAGGGTGCAGGGTGTCACTCTGGGTGTCACCGACAGAGCAGCGGGATTCTTTTCTGTTATTACCGTGTTATTACCATGTTATTACAGTGTTATTACCATGTTGGCTCCACTGTCCTGGATCAAAAACCCCCAGTCTGTCCAGTCCAGCCGTTCAGACCAGCCTCCAGGACTACAGCACTACTTAGCGCACCAGTGGAGTCCATATGTATTTAAAGGACATTTTTTTGTTGCCACTAGGGAGCGCAGCAGAGCACAGCGAGTCCCATGAGCGAGGACAGGCAGCTAAACTGATGGGCGGTGCCCTGGTGAAGGTTGATCAGCATCTTTCCAGCCGACGTCGGCAAGTTCGGCTCCTTCGCTTGACATCCACACGCTCCACTAGTTTCCTGCTTCGTGCGCCTGTTTTCGGAAGTTGCGGCACATTTGCCCTCCGTGAGGGCAGTTGCTTCTTCTGTTCATCACGATTATAACGTTTGTAATGTTAATCATGGTCAGGTTTTGGCAACAGACGGAGGAGGAGACGGAGGAGGAAGAGGAAGAGGAGGAGGAGGAGGAGGAGGAGGAGGAGGAGGAGGAAGTGACTTTTCATTGCCTAGTCTGACGGTGATGAAAATCACTTCCTGTCCCTTTACATGCTGCAGTTCGAGGCTCTCGTCCAAACTGAGTCATGTCGTAAAGTTCAGAGTCCTCAGTCACGGTGTGAACACCTTGCTAAATTACTATTTTAATTTAAATGTATATATTTTTTTGACTCACTGACTATAAATATCATTTCTTAAAAAGTTCACCGGGCCGCATATGGCCCCCGGACCGTAGTTTGCCCACACCTGTTCAAAGCAGAAGGGAGCGGCAGCTGTCTTGACGGCAGCGGCGCCCCCTGGTGGTTCATCCGACGCGACTAGCCGCTGTCTCCTCGGCGCTCTGCCGCTCGCGAGCCGCTTCCGCGTTCCTGTCGTAGCTTTCAGTCACATGTTGCGAGGTGATGATGTCATCACAGAGCGACTTGGTTGGACTGTCTTCCATGTGGGCTCGAACTACACTCAGACGTGAGCTGAACAGTGCACCGACTGTTTGTTCCACAATGTTTTCAATGTCAAGTAGAGAAACTGGAGTCGACTGCCAGCACATGCAAGCCAACTGGGATCACTGGATATTCCTGCTCTGACTGTCTAGACTGATTCTCACTCGGCAATGACGGTGATAACATCTCACTGCACACACTGCACAGTCACACTTGTAATTTGCACGATATCCGGCTTCCACTGTGCGCTTTCATACATTCGAACTGCATATTTTCAGTCAATGCGTTCCTCAACACGGCAAGGCAGATGGATCCAGAAACAGTTGCCAGTGTTGCAGTGCCAGTAAAGGACGCGCAGACTGCAGTCAGAACAATGCAGTGACTCTCTGGTGTTTCTCCATAAATTGATGTTCTACAGCATCAGAGTCTCCCCCAGCTTCCAATGCCAGACAGACAGAAGATCTGAATGAAGATGCTGCCTCATTTGGTCTCAGTGCTCTTCTCGTGGTCCCGGTTCCCCTCCACTGACTGCAAACAACTGCATTAAAGTCTCGACAGCAACTTTCCTTCAAGTCAAAGAGTGCCGACATTTCTTCAACACTGCCTTGTATTCCAAATACCTGAGATGTTACTGTGCAACTTGACAAATTAATGAGGCAAGCAGAATCACAATGACGACGACGAGGTCTGAGCTCATCCTTCTACCCCTGCTTCCTCCAGCACTGAACTCAGGGTCCTGGGGGTCTGCTGGAGCCTCTGCCAGCTGTCACTGGGTGAAGGCAGGGTGCCACCCTGGACCAGTGGACACTTCATTAGGGACAAACAACTACTCACACTCACACCTACGGACAACTTTCCAATTCACCTCACATGCATGTTCTTGGAGCGTGGGAGGAAGCTGGAGAACCTGGAGTGAACATGGAGACCATGGAGACCATGGAGAACATGGAGAACATGGAGAACATGGAGAACATGGAGACCATGGAGAACATGGAGACCATGGAGACCATGGAGACCATGGAGAGAAGCCAGCAGACCCGGGATCAAGGATAAACTTTCTGAACTTTATCCAGACCAAATTCCTGATGCCTGCAGCAGATGTTCTCAGACACTCTGCAATCTTATACAAATGTTCTGGTCAAGCCCTCAACTATTTAATGATAAATAAAAAAGTCGACGTTAAAAAAGACAAACATTCGTGAAAAAGTCAACGTAAAAAAACAGACGAATTTTCGTGAATAAAGCAGAAATCTAATAAAGTCAACGCAATTAATGTGAAAATTGCAAAATTTTGAATTTATTCACTAAATTTTGTCTTTTTTTTACATCAACTTTATTCTCGATTTAGAAGCTTGAAAAAAAAAAAAGTTATCCCTGGTGAAGGACGAATCCTGCAGACTGGCTCCACTCAACAGTAATGAGGAGATCGTGGTGTGAGACAGACAGTCAGTCAGTCAGTCAGTCAGTCAGTCAGACAGTCAGTCAGGCAGTCAGTCAGCCAGCCAGACAGTCAAACAGACAGACAGCCAGCCAGTCAGCCAGCCAGCCAGCCAGTCAGTCAAACAGTCAGTCAGTCAAACAGAGACAGCCAGTCAGTCAAACAGACAGTCAGCCAGCCAGCCAGTCAGTCAGTCAAACAGACAGTCAGCCAGTCAAACAGACAGTCAGCCAGTCAAACAGTCAGTCAGCCAGCCAGCCAGACAGTCAGTCAGTCAGTCAGTCAGTCAGTCAGTCAGTCAGACAGACAGTCAAACAGACAGTCAGCCAGCCAGCCAGCCAGTCAGTCAGACAGTCAGCCAGTCAGACAGTCAGTCAGACAGTCAAACAGCCAGCCAGCCAGCCAGCCAGTCAGTCAGTCAGTCAGTCAAACAGACAGTCAGTCAGTTAGACAGCCAGTCAGTCAGTCAGTCAGTCAGTCAAACAGACAGCCAGCCAGCCAGACAGCCAGTCAGTCAGTCAAACAGACAGTCAAACAGACAGTCAGCCAGTCAAACAGTCAGTCAAACAGACAGTCAGCCAGCCAGCCAGCCAGCCAGACAGTCAGTCAGTCAGTCAGTCAGTCAGTCAGACAGACAGTCAAACAGACAGTCAGCCAGCCAGCCAGCCAGCCAGCCAGTCAGTCAGACAGTCAGCCAGTCAGACAGTCAGTCAGACAGTCAAACAGCCAGCCAGACAGTCAGTCAGTCAGTCAGTCAGTCAAACAGACAGTCAGTCAGTTAGACAGCCAGTCAGTCAGTCAAACAGTCAGTCAAACAGACAGACAGCCAGCCAGCCAGCCAGCCAGCCAGCAGCAGCACTGGGACCTACCGAGGAGGATGACGGCACACAGCAGGATGGCGATCAGGGCTCCGGTGCTGAGGCCCGGCGAGCTGCTCAGAGCCTCCGCGTTGCACAGCTCCATGTTGCCTTGGCGGTCGCAGGTGCAGACCCTCACCGTCAGGGTGCCCGTGCTGCTCTGCATGGGGTAGTCGCCGTCCGTGATGACCACGGGGACCAGGTAGACGCTCTGGTGGAGGCGGCTGTAGCTGGAGCGCCGCGTCAGGATGCCGGCCGTGTTGTCTGGGAGGAGGAGGAGGAGGAGGAGGAGGAGGAGGATGAAGACGAAGACGAAGAGCACCACACTCTCTACCAGGAGCCACGCCGCCTAGACCGTTCTAGATGGTTCTAAGAGCTAAACACCCTGGTGGTTATGGTGATGGTTCTAGATGGTTCTAGGCAGTTCTAGGTGGTTCTAAGAGCTAAACACCCTGGTGGTTCTGGTGATGGTTCTAGATGGTTCTAGGCAGTTCTAGGTGGTTCTAAGAGCTAAACACCCTGGTGGTTCTGGTGATGGTTCTAGCTAGTTCTAGATGGTTCTGGGAGGTTCTAAGAGCTAAACACCCTGGTGGTTCTGGTGATGGTTCTAGCTAGTTCTAGATGGTTCTGGGAGGTTCTAAGAGCTAAACACCCTGGTGGTTCTGGGTGGTTCTGGTGATGGTTCTAGGCAGTTCTAGATGGTTCTGGGTGGTTCTTGGGTGGTTCTGGTGATGGTTCTAGCTAGTTCTAGATGGTTCTAGATGGTTCTGGGTGGTTCTTGGGTGGTTCTGGTGATGGTTCTAGCTAGTTCTAGATGGTTCTAGATGGTTCTGGGTGGTTCTTGGGTGGTTCTGGTGATGGTTCTAGCTAGTTCTAGATGGTTCTAAGAGCTAAACACCCTGGTGGTTCTGGTGATGGTTCTAGCTAGTTCTAGATGGTTCTGGGAGGTTCTAAGAGTTGAACACCCTGGTGGGGCTTCAAAGACTCTGATTTGGTTGCAACTTTGCTTTGCTTCATTTTCCATTGACATTCCAGCAACATGTTTTCTCATAATATCCCAGGATGGATTGTTTCCTCCTATGAGGCGGCTCACCAGAACACTCCATCCATCTGCTGCTGCTCCGCTACCCGCCTCTGGCAACACTGTAGAACCCAGTGTGACCCCACCAGTCAAACAGTTGGCCCACCACTGGTGTAGATCATCAGTACACCTGCGTCTAGTTGGACTACTATGCCCCCAAACGCCCCCTAAAGGCGAGTACGTGAATATCTGCTCGAGTACCCCGCGCCGTGTTTATCCCGGCCCGAGTGCTGCTCACCTCCGTTGTCCCTGACGGTGAAGTTGCTGCGGTAGGTCCCTTCAGGAGCGAGGCTGAAGAAGAACTTGTGGCCCGACGACGGCTCGTCGGCGTCCACGGCGCTCACCGTCTGGATCCGCTGTCAAAGACACCCAGGCACTGTTAGCGGGCGCGTCAAGCCGCGGCCGCGGAGTGATGCAGAGCAGCCAGGGGTCTGCAGGCTGCATCCTCAATGACGCCGTGCTCCCACTGAGCAGCGTGGGGCTGCCAACACAACAGCTTGGATGTTTAAAGGATCGCTGGTGACTTTGCTGGGAAGCCCTGCATCCCTCTGTGGGTGCAGCTCAAGGACGAGTTCTGACAGCCGACACTCCTGAGCTTAGTGCACTGCCCGTGCGCACCAATTAAAACACACTTTGGTTTCAGGGGGGAAAACAACAACTTTTCACTGGCAGCAGCAGGCCACTGTGTTCTTCTTGTCGACTAAACACATTCCTGTTGGACAAAGTTGGCAGAGATATTTTCTCATTTCCTATTTTTCAGCGGCAGTGCTGTTGTGACTCGGGGAGCTTTGAGGAGCCGCAGCAGGAGCTCGCTGGAGGGCTGCTAGCCAAGTGGCTACTGCCTCTGCACTATAGTTTCTAGTTTCTAGGGCTTTGTGATGCTGTTTTTATGCTCCCACCCCTGCTGTGCAAACTTGTCATCATCGTGGTCCATTGTTGCTGACTGAACTCACACAGCACTGCCGCTGCCGCTGCTCTCTGTAGGGACACAACATTCAAACTTTTCACTTGGAAACTCACAGGCGGCTGGCTGGAGCTGCATTGTCCCCGGATCAGAGTTTTGGGTTTGGAATCACTTTCGATCATTAAAGGATGAATATGTAAGGGCTTCACAGTGGGCTCTGGGTGGCGAGATGTCATGGATGACAGTGAAATATTGTCTTTATGCAGGAGATTGAAGAGGTAGATTAATACGGAAGCGCATTGCTGCCACCCGAGAAACAAAAACAGGGCTCAGTATCGCGAAATTATGTGAAACTATCACGCGTTTACGTGATCATTCGCTTTGTACCACGAAACTATTACATTTTTATGCCATAATTTTCACGTTATAGCGTGAAACTATCATGCTTTTACGTAATAATTTTCACGTTTTAATGTCAAACTATTGTGTTTTTATGTGATAATTTTGTGTAGCTGTCACGTTTTATGTGATAATTTTCACGTTATAACGTGAAACTATCATGTCATTTCGTGATAATTTTCACGTCATTTTGTGAAAGTTTCACGTTATGACGTGAAAATTGTCACGTAAAAACGTGAAACTATCGCGTAATTCCGTAATAATTTTCACGCTATAACGTGATAGATACTGAGCCCTGTTTATTTTCTAGTGTGGCGGCAATGTGCTTCCGTAGTAATTAGAACAGATCGCGGGCTAAGCGCTTTATTGTATTTGTACGCAGATTATAGATCTAGATTAAACTAGATTTCTAGAACCCAGAAGTCTTTAGAATGGCGTTCCTATTGTGGCTTCCTTTTCCATCAACTCCAGTTGATGCACGCGCATTTACGTGAAAACCATCACCAAATAACGTAAGGACGTGGTCGTTTCAAATTCTAACGGGTTTTTTTTTTCCTAGGGTGGCAGCAATGCGCTTCCATAGATTGAGGCTTCAACATGAGATCTGAGGACGAGTGACTAACAGCCTGATTCAAACCGGTTTATAACCTCTACAAATAGAAGCCCTTCAATTGGATTTCTATGCTTCTGTTCACACGTCAGTCCAGCTTTGCCACTGACCGGCTCACAGACCATGTATGGTGCATCGTCTAGTGCAGGGGTCACCAACACGGTGCCCGCGTGCACCAGGTCCCCCCCCCCCCCACCCCCAAGGACCACGTGAGTCGCCCGCAGGCCTGTTCTAAAAACAGCAAAGCCTGTTGAGCTGCGTCCAAAATTCAATTTTCTCCAACCTTGTTAAGTCATTGTGTCACGATCTGTGGCGGGCAACACGACAAGAAAACAGCTGGAGCTCACACATGGCTGAGACGACCTGACATAAATGTATTTAATAAATCAGGGCGCATGTGGAAAGAATCTAATCTCTGCTGGTGCTGAGCTAGCGATGTGCGCATCGATATTTTTATCAATGTATCGATTGCTAATCAGAGTAAAATATTTTGTTCCGATAATTTTGAGAAAATATCGATATTTTTAATATTTTTTTTATTGATTGACATGTATGTTTATTTCTCATTTATCTTTTTAATTTTTTATAGAACATTAAAAAAGATATATATTTAAATTCTATGGCTCTTTAAACATTTTCTTTAACTGGTTTTCATTTTTTGTAATAAACGTTGTGATTTTTTAAAAACGTTTTATTCATTGAAAAAAATGACAACCCAAAGAGTGTATCGATATCGACCCCAAAGATATCGATTAACTTATCGAATTTGAAAAATACGTTATGTCCCATCACTATGCTGAGCCATGTCTGGGAAGCAGCACCAGGACCGTCGTCCGTCATAATTGCCAAAAAAATGATGGAAAACTCATTAGTGTAGAAAATAATATATAACGTGCTAACGCTAACCAACTCACGCCTTTTATAACAACTGCTAAAGGCCCAGTGGTATTGACATCCTTTGTCTTAGGACACTTGGGACAGGGTTAGCGCACTAACCCTAACACAGGATCAGTGGTATACTAACTAACCACTGCTACTACTACTACTACTACTACTGCTGCTACACTAAGCCAGAGGTTTGACCAGGAAACGTCGGAATCCACACAGCAGAGCAATGACACCCAAAGCCAGACGGAGGCAGCAGAGGACACCCCGCCAGCACATTGCGATGATGAACTTTGATGGGCAGATGAAAGGGCAGAGGAATTAAGGGATGAAAGGATCGTAGGTTGACAGGGACATGGAAGGAGCGCTGGCAGCAGGCCATCACCCTGCAGGGAGGGGGGCGAGATGACGCCGGGAGTGAGCCGCTGTGGCATCAGCACGTCCACTTGTATCTAACCTGTTGTGTTCGCGCGCGGCAGATTTGCATTTCCGTCCCCTTGCCGACTGCGCGGCATCAGATGAATAACGCGCGCGTTTTCCAAACCCGTGTTTAATTGAGTTAATGTGTGAAATGGTGGGCAGATTAGCTCCCCGGCCGCCACAAAGAGCGCAGCCAATCGGCTTTGCCGCCTGTGCGCGTGTGTGCGTTCGAGCTGTTTGTCGCATGTGGAGGCGCCGCCGATGTTTCATCACACTGCTCTTACATGAGTCTTGTCAAGCGGTGAGAAATAACACAATGACACAGCGCTTCATTCCAGACGTGACGGGTTCAGAAAGAAAAATCAAACTTGTCTTGACTTCAAACTACACAGTCAGTCAATTAGCGCGGCGGCGGAGAAGCTAATTAAAATGATTTATGGGATTGTCGCTGGTTCGCTGGTCGCTTGGCGGGGGGGTCGCAGCAAACAGGGCTGACATTGTGATTCATTAAAGCAGACACAAAAACGTGACGCTTTATTTGTAACAAAGCAGCTCTACACTGCTGTGGATGCGACGCACGAGGACAAAAAAATAATAATAACGCAGTGGTGTAGGTTTCTGGTGTTTTCTTAACCTACGGTTCACACTGACAACGAAAAGGCCAAGCTGATGAAAACAATCTTTTGTCATTTCCTGAAGTCGCAAACAGTCCTCAACTGGAAACTTTACATAAACACCGGCAGTCAACCAGTCTTTATCTGGACTGCTGTCTACACTGCAGATGCACACTGAAGACATCACATACATGAGCAAGATATCCGGATTAATGTGGCAAAAGAAACAAATGTTCAATACCTCAATATGTGAGGTTATATATATGTTTTATATGAAGGGTGGCTCTTCTAGATCATTAAAATGTAAAACTTGCTGGAGTTATTTCACACTTTTTTGTATATTACACATATGTACATATTCCAGATGTGTTCATTCATAGTTTTGATGCCTTGAGTGACAACAATCTACAATGTCAATAGTATGTGGCCAAACTTGTGACTGTTGGTGTATAGTGGTCTACTCTGCTGGTGGTGTATAGTGGTCTACTCTGCTGGTGGTGGTGTATACTGGTCTACTCTGCTGGTGGTGTATATTGGTCTACTCTGCTGGTGGTGTATACTGGTCTACTCTGCTGGTGGTGGTGTATACTGGTCTACTCTGCTGGTAGTGTATACTGGTCTACTCTGCTGGTAGTGTATACTGGTCACTCTGCTGCTGGTGTATACTGGTCTACTCTGCTGGTGGTGGTGTATACTGATCTACTCTGCTGGTGGTGTATACTGGTCTACTCTGCTGGTGGTGTATACTGGTCTACTCTGCTGGTGGTGGTGTATACTGGTCTACTCTGCTGGTGGTGGTGTATACTGGTCTACTCTGCTGGTGGTGGTGTATACTGGTCTACTCTGCTGGTGGTGGTGTATAGTGGTCTACTCTGCTGGTGGTGTATACTGGTCTACTCTGCTGGTAGTGTATACTGGTCTATTCTGCTGGTGGTGTGTACTGGTCTACTCTGCTGGTGGTGTATACTGGTCTACTCTGCTGCTGGTGGTGGTGTATACTGGTCTATTCTGCTGGTGGTGTATACTGGTCACTCTGCTGGTGGTGTATACTGGTCACTCTGCTGCTGGTGGTGTATACTGGTCTACTCTGCTGCTGGTAGTGTATACTGGTCTACTCTGCTGGTGGTGTATAGTGGTCTACTCTGCTGCTGGTGGTGTATACTGGTCTACTCTGCTGCTGCTGGTGGTGTATACTGGTCTATTCTGCTGGTGGTGTGTACTGGTCTACTCTGCTGGTGGTGTATACTGATCTACTCTGCTGCTGGTGTATACTGGTCTACTCTGCTGCTGGTGGTGTATACTGGTCACTCTGCTACTGGTAGTGTATACTTGTCTACTCTGCTGGTGGTGTATACTGGTCTACTCTGCTGGTGGTGTATACTGGTCTACTCTGCTGGTGGTGGTGTATACTGGTCTACTCTGCTGGTGGTGTATACTGGTCTACTCTGCTGCTGGTGGTGTATACTGGTCTACTCTGCTGGTGGTGGTGTATACTGGTCTACTCTGCTGGTGGTGTATACTGGTCTACTCTGCTGGTGGTGGTGTATACTGGTCTACTCTGCTGGTGGTGTATACTGGTCTACTCTGCTGGTGGTGGTGTATAGTGGTCTACTCTGCTGGTGGTGGTGTATACTGGTCTACTCTGCTGGTGGTGTATACTGGTCTACTCTGCTGGTGGTGTATAGTGGTCTACTCTGCTGCTGGTGTATACTGGTCTACTCTGCTGCTGGTGGTGTATACTGGTCTACTCTGCTGGTGGTGTATACTGGTGTACTCTGCTACTGGTGGTGTATACTGGTCTACTCTGCTGGTAGTGTATACTGGTCTACTCTGCTGCTGGTGGTGTATACTGGTCTACTCTGCTGCTGGTGGTGTATACTGGTCTACTCTGCTGGTAGTTTGCCTTGGCCCCTTTACGTACAGTCTATCATGACGTGTTGACTCCAGTTATATTAAAATTCAATGCAACTTCCTGGCGTAGAGGTCAGCCAACGCACGCAGCCGTCAGACTGTCAGACTGACTGTACACAAACCAGCCGCTGTCTTCATCTGCAGGTCAAACTGAGTGTGGGACCACATCAAATGTGTGCGCTAATCTCTTTGAAAGGAACCAAAGAAGAAGGTGCACAGCCACAGTCGGTGCGACAGGAAATACTGCTTTCTTACAGTCAACAGTAAACCTGAACAATTCATCTGTCAAACGCTGCGTGGACATTTAGAAGTTCTGACTTTCAGATGGAAGCAGTCCTACCTGGCCAGGCTTGGTCCTCTCACAGACGTAGGTTTCGTACACGGTGGCGAAGGTGGGGGCGTTGTCGTTGATGTCCAGCAGGCGGATGTAAACTGGGACATGGCTGCTTTGACGAGGATTGTCTAGAAAACAAAAGAGCAGAAGCAGAAACTCTGGATCTTTGCTTCTTGACAAGGTCTTCAACAATCATCCTGGGCAGGACAAACTGCAGTGAAGCAGTGCCGGGAGCGCATCATCATGAGTGCCGATGACTCCAAACACACTGCTGTTCTTGCCGGCCGTTAACCTTCAGCTCTTGACAATGCACGGCAGGGGTGGGCGGACAAAAGCAGAGAGATTTGATTGGCTGAGGTCTGAGCATCGATGCCCTTCGTGACAGCTGGACCTTCAGCAGGAAGGAACGAGGCTGGCACAAGCAGGACTCTCCTCTGTGCCCTTTGAAGGCTGTAGTGGTGGGATTGAACCTGGGACCTCTCACTGGCCGCGCCTCCGTGACCCCGAGAACTGCGCAAAACCTCAACATGGCCATCATAAAACCTGGTGGTTGAAACACCTCAGCTTGGAGGAACCTCTCCAACACGGCTCAAAGGCTTTGATGCTCTCATCAGGCCGTTTTCCACACGGATCCACATAGAGGAACATCGCTAAAGTCTCACAGAAACACTTTGTTCACATTGACACGGCGGACATTTAGCGGACCTGACGAACGGGGTCACGTGACCAGCTGACCGACCAGTGAAACGCTCCGATTGGACGGAGGAGGCGACGCAACATTATTTACAAGTCATCAAAGAGAAAAATAGAACAAGCTGTTTAAACAAAAGCAAAGGTCATTTGAGATTTGACCAGAATTCCGGCTGATGATCTTCACACCATTCTATGGAAACACCTGCAAATCACAGCTGCACCTGGCCAGAGGTTGAGAAATATGGCTTTTATTTTGCAAAAACACTGTCATGGAAACCCAGAGTTTACATGTACATCCAAACCACCAAGGTTACAGTGAAGCAGCATAGCCGTTCTCTGTACGTTTATATATATATATGTATATGTATATATGTATATAGTTAATTTCACCCCTGAGAATTGCGGTCAGCAAAGCCGGGTGCTGCTACACAACTCAGCTCAATATGATGCACAATCACCAGTCAAAAAAAAAAGCCACGTGTTCAATAATGCCGTGAGTGCGTGTTCACATCGGCTCTGTCGCGACGAGACTCCCAGTGACTGCCACCACATGGCCAGCCTGGAGAACAACGTCTGCTGCAGGTCTGGTGATGGAGGGTTAGGGTTCAGTAGAAGATAATAACGTTTTTCATCTCACCCTGGTTCTGTGCGATTCTGCGTGTGCTTGCTGCGTGTGGACTTCAGCCTCGTCTGTCAGAATCGTCAGTGTTTTTACGACGAACGCTTTCAGCTGCACGGAAAACAACGTTGGCCTATTTCTCCTTGTCGCCCAAGCCGTCTCGTCGACATCTCTCCATCTCCGTACGAACATCTGAGATATTTAATCCGTGCCGCCGCCACATCTCGAGCGTTTAAACAACCTAACCGTATTATCTTTAAGCTATTTATGCGCTAATCATCCTCCCTCGCCTCCTGCGCTTTGACGAGGATGGAGATACGGAATTTCTCCTACTAATCAGCATTTCCATCTTCTCTGCTGGCCGGAACGCTCGTTCTATTTTTTCTCTGATGACTTGTAAAAAAAAAAAAAAAAAATATTCCGTCTCCTCCTCCGTCCAATCATCAGGCGCCATGTCCACCGGTTGGTCAACTGGTCACGTGACCCCGTACGTCACGTCCGCTTCCGTCCAAACCTTCTAGCCAGAGAGCTTTTTCCAGGTGGCGCCGCTTCCATCGCCAGCTCTCAGGCCATACGTTGAGGTTTAGAGCAGATCTAGGGGTCATGGAAACGCGGCTAGAGAGACTTTACTTTACTGCCGTCATTGTAATTGCTTCTGTTAACACATTAAAAAATAACCTAAGCTTGTCAAACTGCTCCTGAAACTCGTGCGGTGGTCCTTTTTGTCACCCAGCATTCCCCCGAGACACAAAGTGCTTGGTGACACCCAGGCAGACTGGAGTGTGGACCGGGCAGCACCGGCAGCCAGACCCAACGGCTGGGACGTCCACGCTGTTCCAGCAGACTACCTGTCTGCCTCCATCTGCTTCCTGTCATCGCCAATCCATCGCACACCGGAGCGGCGCCCCCTGCTGGACTTACGTAACTCGGTGGCAATGATGGAGATGTTATGCCAGGCAGCCTCCTCTCGGTCCAGACTCTTGAGCAGGAACACGGATCCGTTCCCCGGGTGGACGTTGAACAGATGGTCCATGTCAGTGCGCCGGTCGATGGAGTACCTGCAACCAGCGAGAAGGCGGCCAGTGTGAGTGTGTGTGTGTGTGTGTGTGGGACGACGTGCCCCCACCCCAGTGGGACCACTGACTCCCTTCAACCTGCGGCAGCAGTGCAGTGCTGCCGCCGCAGCCACAACGCCGGCTCATAAAGTTTGCATGGCGGCGGAGCCAGAAGTGCCGCGTGCAGCCGTCTTGTTCTTTCCCCAGCAGCCAGACAAAACACTAGCACACATTTTAATTATGCACATAAGACTGTATTAGAAACAGGAATGTTTCAAGGGGGAACAAAAGTGTGTGTGTGTGTGTGTGTGTGTGTGTGTTACAGATGCTTCTGGTCTCGCTGCTTTGGTGAAATAACAAGTACATGAAATACATCGAATCAAAACGGCTGCGAGCTTCATCGACACTTTTTGTTTGACACGAATCAATTTAGCGCCAGTCCAAATATCTCCTTCAGAAGCAGACCCAGAGAAATGGCCTGCAGCTAGCAGCAGCAGCAGCAGCAGCAGCAGCAGCAGCAGCAGCAGCAGCAGCAGCAGCAGGACGTCCATGCTGCCATCCCAGCGCCGCTTTGCCAGAAGAAAAAAAACAAACAAAAAAAATCATCCGGAAACTTTAAAACAACTTCCAGATAAAAAAGAAGCGCTGACTTCAAGCTGTGAAGTCTGAAATGAATCAACTTCTGCTGCAGTTGAGCGATGGTGTTGAGGAGCTCTGAAGCTAACAGTCTATGGCTCACCACATGGTTTCAACTGCTTTGTTCCCAACAGACATTAGAAATAATGTTTACATTGTGTTGAAGTCTTCTCATTGAACATGTTGTCACACAACAATTAGTAAAGTGCGGGATGGACGGCTGAGAGAACCAGCGATCCTGATTCATAGCCTACTGCTCTACGCAAGCTAGCAGCTAGCTTGTTGCGAATGGGTTGCCTGCTGGGATATTTTAGAAACTGGGCTCCTCCTCTTTCTCTCTTTCTCTCTTTCTCTCTTAAGAGGAATTTTGAATGTCTTGTCAGCCAGAAGGTTGGACTGCTTTCTACAGCGGTGTGACCCAAAGTGAAGGAGAACTCGTGGCTGCCTTCATGCGCTGGCAGAGGGTTGAAATGTGTTAAAAAAACAAACAAAAAAAAGTTAATGTGGATCTTGAAAGGTGATTTTTCCACTTGGGAATAATGGATGAGCGCTCCAACAAGTGCAGCCATTCGGTGCAACATCTGCGCATTGACAAAAGCCAAACTAAACATTCTCCATCGTCCCCATCGTCCTTTTTTCCACTGAAGTTCGTCCTGTACTGTTGATTTTCAAACCACCGGCAATCTGTGGAGCAGCAATGAGCTCGGCGACAGCCTTCACTTTTGAAGAGGAGCTGGAGATGAAGAGGAAGCTGCACTCTGTCCCCTCCTTCCATTCTCATTGCACCCGGTTCAAAACAGCCCCCCCCCCCTCCGTCTGCGGACTGCTCACTGCGCCGCGGCCGCTATTTCTGAACCAGTTGCTGAATGCGGCTACTCGCGTCTTCACAGCACTCCATGGATAATACAACCGAGGCGCCGTTCGCCTCGTGTCTTTTTCCCGCCGCCTGTCAAAGTGGAGGCAAACTGCTCCGGCGGCGGCGGCGGCTCGGCGGCGGCGGCGCTGTGTCGCTGGTGAACATCTCCAAGTGTGCAGATTGAGGCGGCTCTGGCCGCCGCCAGCCGATCACATTAGACTGCAATCGGCTGCTAATGAAGTAGCACTCGAAGTTAATTATTGTTTTCCATTAAGAGATACTGTATATGCATCTGCAACAAAGGCCTGCCTGGTTGCATGCAGGCGGCTCACTCATAATTAGAAAGCACTCAACAGTAAAATAATAGTTGGCTGGCGCAATGTGAATAGATGATCAGTCACATGTACAAAGGTGCAGACACGGGATAATTGGAATGTGCCGGAGAGTGGTGTGTGTGTGTGTGTGTGTGTGTGTGTGTGCGCTCCCTGATGACACTTCATTTTAGGAGCACTCAATGCTTCCGCGCTTGTATTAATTGGAATGCGTTCCCGTTCAGTTGGCTGCATTTAAATGCAGAGGCCGAGGGGGTGCGTTCCATTTCTCCTGCCGGCCGCCGCTGTCCAACTGCCGTCGCTACACCGCTAACTGCCGGCGGACGTGCTTCCCCCAGCCTTCTACCCGGCAGCGGCTGAGCCTCTTGGACTCGTAGGAGGCCACGTTCACAAAGCCTATAAACTGCTGTCCGTCCACGGTGCAGTGAGGAGCACCTAGCGCCAGCACCTAGCACCTAGCGCCAGCACCTAGCGCAAGCACCTAGCACCACCACATAGCACCACCACCTAACACCAGCACCTAGCGCCAGCACCTAGCACCTTGCGCCAGCACCTAGCGCCAGCACCTAGCACCTTGCGCCAGCGCCTAGCACCTAGCGCCAGCACCTAGCACCTTGCGCCAGCACCTAGCACCTAGCGCCAGCACATAGCACCAGCACCTAGCGCCACCACCTAGCACCAGCACCTAGCGCCAGCACCTAGCACCTTGCGCCAGCACCTACCACCTAGCGCCAGCACCTAGCACCTAGCTCCAGCACCTAGCACCTAGCGCCAGCACCTACCACCTAGCGCCAGCACCTACCACCACCACCTAGCACCAGCACCTAGCACCTAGCACCACCACCTAGCACCACCACCTAGCGCCACCACCTAGCGCCAGAACCTAGCGCCACCACCTAGCGCCAGCACCTGGAACCTAGCGCCAGCACCTAGCGCCAGAACCTAGCGCTAGCACCTAGCGCCAGCACCTAGCGCCAGAACCTAGCGCTAGCACCTAGCGCCAGCACCTAGCGCCAGAACCTAGCGCCAGAACCTAGCGCTAGCACCTAGCACCACCACCTAGCACCAGCACCTAACACCAGAACCTAGCGCTAGCACCTAGCGCCAGGGCTGCTCCACACTCATTAGAATCTATTTCAATTGGTCTATTTGTGCAAAATCCCGCCCTCTTCTATGCAAATATGCCTCATTAGCAACAGCACCTAACAAAGACTGACTGAACTGACTGAACTGACTGAACTGACTGAACGCTGACTCTCTTCTGAAGAGCTGATGGGGTGAGAAGGATATGATGAAGATGTACAGTTTATACATCTATACCAGCCAATAGTTTGGACTCTGAACTGAATGTCTTTTCCTTCACTCTCATGACAATTGACATTTCAGTTTCTCACTGAAGGCATCAAAACTACGTATGAACACACATGGAATCATGGAGGAAACAACAAAAGAGTCAAATTATTGAAATTCTTCTCTAGCTTCTCTCAGTTCCTCTGGCAGCTCCTCTAGCAGTTCCTCTGGCCGCTCCTGGGCCGCTGATCGGTAGCTGCTGCCAACGCAGTCAATGGGAGGAGGCTTGAGGTGCTTCACGCACTCTGTAGGCGGGGTTCATTCCCACAATGCACTCTGATGCAGCTTGAGCTGAATGGACAGCCACGGCCCGCTCCATCCTCCCAGCAGCCAGGCCCGACAGAGCCCCTTTAAAGCAACTGTGCCTCCCCCTTTATGGCCTGACATCACACAATGGTTTGTTTCTGCACTTTGACGCCTGGTTGTCTTTTTTTCAAAATATCGCACGTCAATATTAGCGATTTTTGAAATAGAAATTCTACAAATTGATAAACTTTCAGCCGAACCCTCAAATTGTTGTCGGCCAGTCTAATTCATCTGCCATATGGACATTTTCTGAAATATTACAGGTGCCTCCCACACGCAGAAGAAAGTGACAAATTTTGGGAAATGTTTGAAAAAATGCCGGGAAGGAAGGAAGAAAAATGAGTGGTCCTGATGTTGCCATCCTCAATTTCTTCTAAATTTGATTTCTTTTATTGTTATGTTCCTCGACACTCTGATTTGCTTGTTGTTCTGCTTGCATGCACCGCTTTTATTTTCTGAAAAGCGCCACAGAAATACAAATGTACCTTATTATTATTATTATTGTAAGCAAGGGTCTTACTTGACGGTGCTGCGCGCTCCGTCGGGGTCCATGGCGCTGACCGAGCCCACGGCCACGCCCACCGCAGCGTCTTCCTTCACCTCCACCAGGTAGCTGCTCTTGTCGAACAGCGGCGGCTCGTCCACGTCCTCCACGCCGATGCGGACCGTGGCCACGTCCCTGGAGCCGGCCGTCACGAAGCGAGGGTCCGTCTGGGTGTTCTGCACCTGGATCTCCACCGTGTAGGACGGCTTCTTCTCGAAGTCCAAGGTCTGCCGGGGCCAGGAGAGGAGGCAACAAGCTGACTGCTGGGTTGGGACAACAGCCGGCCCTGATAAAAGACATCTGCGCTAATGCGGCGCTGGGGTTGAAGAACGAGCGCTGCCGCCTTTGGTTTGAAGCGGCGCTGCTCGGCTGCTGGAGCCGCAGGAGCCGCAGGAGCCGCAGGAGCCGCAGGAGCCGCAGTCTTTTCCTCGACAGGAAGTCCACACAAATTTATCCCGCAAAAATAAAAACACCAGCCCACAAATGATTGAATTGAATTGTGTGTCCTAAAATACTCAATATTTTCTCATTAACTATATATATATATATATATATATATATATATATATATATATATATATATATATATATATATATATATATATATATATATATACGTATATATATATACACTGTATATATATATACACTGTATATATATATATATATATATATATATATATATATATATATATATATATATATATATATATATATGGACATACTATCTATACTATCTAATGCAATGGTTTTTCTTTATCTTTACTCCTTTCTACATTGTAGAAATATATTGAAGACATCAAATATATGAACAATATATGAAATTATATATATATATATATATATATATTTGTAAAAGTGGTTTTACTGGAGTTACTGTCCAAAAGCCTCTCTGACACTCTGGCTTGTGTCGACACACCTGGAGCATCCTCACCTGCCCCCATTCACAACAACCAAACAACCAAACAACAACAACAACAGCAGCCGCAGCAGCAGCAGGAGGAAGATGAGAGAAACGTGCTGTCTTGCTGCCTCCTTGCTGGTGCTGCGGCAGCAGCAGCAGCACCAGCAAGGAGGCAGCAGCAGCAGCAGCAGCAGCAGCAGCAGCAGCAGCAGCAGCAGCAGGAGGAAGATGAGAGAAACGTGCTTCTTGCCGCCTCCTTGCTGGTGTTGGCGGCACAAAGTGTGACAGTTAAAAATCATTTCACATTCCGACGCTGACAGCAGCCTTTACAAAGACAAGACAGTCGAGCGCAACACAATCACGGTGACGGACGCCGCGCAGTGAGCAACAGCTACGCAACATCCAGTTGGAGGAGGAAAAAACGAAGAAGACGTTATAGATTTAACATATAATTGAATGTGACATTTTAACTAGCGGAGCTCCAAGGAGCAGCGCTGCCTCCGTAAACCATGAAGAATGAAGACAAGGGAAACTGCTGGCAGGGAGGAAAATCCAGCGCTCAGAAGAAGAGTGATAGAAAACAAGCAGACAGACTCAGTGGAGGCGTGCCAGATGAAATCTCTCCTTCTTGACACAACCTCTGCGCGGCGGGCGCTTCAAACAAGAACAAAGCCCGACTGCGCCAGCGCCGCTTGCTCCAAGCAAGCCCGGATTTTGTCTCTGCCTCGTATCCTGCTGACAAAATATCATTACTTTTCTTTTGAAGACGCAAAGGCGTCGGCAAACTAGCGAAGAATTAAAAAAAAAAGAAAACGGAAAAGAAAAAAAAGAAATACTTGTGATTGTACATCAGTAAACAGCAGCTCCGTCTGAACACTGTGATTGTTTTTTTTTTTTTGTAGCCCCGGCAGCTTTAAGCAGCCGCAGCCCTGTGTGTGTTCTCGACCGCTGCAAAAGCAAGGACTCGAGGTTGTGAAGGTAAAGATGAATAAGTTTAATTTGGTTTCTTTCATCTGCCAAGCATGCCCAGGCTTTGCATATTTAACAGTATGTGTAAAACAGACGACGTGGGCAGAGTCCTCATGAGTTGAAAGCGGCGGATCTGCTGAATCACTGCTTTGGAATTAATTACGCCAGCGCCCAGAGTGAAATTCCCAGATAATTTAAAGTCAGCCTCGTTAGGGATGTGGCCAATACGGCTGCATTCCTCAGCTTCATTTACAATGGAAACAGTTTGCCTTCGGCGCCGTCGCCTGTCCCGTTTTTACGGAAGCGCATTGCTGCGACACGCGGGAAAAAAAAAAAAAAAAAACAGGGCTCAGTATCACGATATAATGTGAAAATTGAAACAGTTTCACGTTAGAATGCGATCATTATCACGTAAAAGCATCAAACTCATGTTATTTGGGAAAAAGTATCTCGTAAAAAAATGTGAACGTGATCATTATCACGTAAAAACGTGAAACTTTCACAAAACAACATGATAGGTTTCTCATTATAACGTGAAAATGATCACGATAAAACATAGTTTCACGTTAGAACGTCATCATTATCACGTAAAACCTGAAACTTTCACGAAATGTTTCTCATTTAAAACGTGAAAATGATCACGTAAAAACCTGAGTTTTCACGTCAGCTGTTTTTTCCTCTCATGTGGCAGCAACGCGCTTTCATACCAGTCACTACACAACAAAAAGGCCTTTTCTCTCTCTGTTCCCCCTCTGATTCCTTCCAGGCCCATCCCGCAGCAGCGCCCCCTCCTGCTCACCTTGCTGACAGTGATGACTCCCTCCTGGGTGACTTTGTCAGTGAAGATGTCAAACATGTCCATGCCGTCTCCGCTGACAATAGTGAAGTACATCTCGGCGTTCTTCCCAATGTCTCTGTCGGTGGCCTTGATTCGCCCGACTGGAGCGCCAGACTTGGCGGATTCAGGAACTCTGAACTGGTAAATGCCTGGAAAGAAGAGAGAAGGGAAACTTGTTTGTCAACGTAAGTCGTTTTTTTTTTTTTTTGGTGTCGTGCGGTCCCGACGGCATCGCAGTACTTGACGATCCTGAAGAACATGCGGCGACATCACGTGGTTAGATTTTGGATTGCGGCGTCTTTCACTCCCCCCCCTCTTGAGCTTGCCAGTGAACTACGGTGGGGCCTGCGCACCCAAACCTGGATGCTTCGTCCACCTTCTCTTTGGTTTATTAGAAGACGTGAGAGTTCAGCCTAATTACACTGGGCTGTCAGGCAGCTGGATTGTCCACACCAGGCTTCCTTAGAAATATGACGGTGCAAGATGGCAGCTGACTGGGAGCACTGGGACCCCTCATTGATCTGTGGAGATTCTTATGTATATATAGGAACCAGTCCCAGGGGAAAAGAACCAAATAACTCATTGCACTGCCATTGAATTATGGGCTGTATGCTAAGATTTTACCAATATAAAAATCATAAATCAAGCCAGATATTACACACTGGACCTTTAAGACTGCACAACAACTAATACCACAAAGTTCAAAGTTAGTTTTTGGATTGCAGTGCTGCCTCGTACCACCAGATGGGGCCGTGTTCAGTGTCCGGACCACCAAGGGGTCGCTGCCTCAGTTCTCTCCCTGGAGCTCCTTGGCTGATGCTAACAAGGTGCCGGCGCTGCCGCACAGAATGAACCCGACTCAACAGCCCAAGTGGGTCCAAGTCCAGGAGACTTTGTCCTTCCTGGGATGATTTCATTTGTTTTAAAATGTCATTTTTCATAGAGACAGAAGAAAAATGAGGTCCTGTAACCAAACTAACTGCAAACTGAAAGTGTTGGCGTCAAATTATTATTATTATTTTTTTAAATATAATCTTATGGTGTCAATGAACCACTAACCACCTTGTTGTTTGTCCAGTTCTGCCTTCAAAAAAAATAAAATAAATAAAATTGGAAGAGGTTGCCTCATGTAATCCCTGCAAATCTCTTTTGATTTTTCCCTCTGGGCTTCTTCTTTACTGAGGGGATTTACTGTGTTTCTCACTTTGAGGCTGCTTGTTTGTTGTCTAATGTGGCCCTGGGAGATGTTTCCTGGGATTAAGAGCAGAAGCGCACCCAGCATCACCACCTCAGAGTCATTACGTGCGGGCAGACGGCTACTGACTCCGAGGGGATCGCGGCCTCACGCCAACCAGGCGAAGGAAGGGCAGCAGAGGAACACGCTGTGAACGTTCCTCTTGGACAAAACACAAAGAAAGAAAGAAAGAAAGAAAGAAAGAAAGAAAGTAGGACATCATAACAGCTCGACAGAGACAAAGACGTCTTCGTCTGAATAAGACGGGCTGGACAGGTGAGACGGCAGGAGCAGAAAAGACGGTCCCTGCTCTTCTCCGGGAAATCTTTCTGCTGACTGAAGCCGGGCGCTGCAACAACAAGAAGACTGCAGTCAGACTGCCGACTGCCGGTGAAGAGCACCTCGTATCTCACGTCTCCTTTTGTTCTCGGGGAAAAGTGGAAATGCTGCTGCTTTTTTTTTTTTGTTTTTTGTCATCACTTTCTTTCATCAGACGCGAGTCGTCTGTTGCTGCAGCTGCTTTCACCTGTTGGGTGGAAGCAGAACATCTGGAAGAGAGAGGAGCAGCGTCGGGACGCAAGGTCACCTGACGCTGGGTTCCTCATCCAGACGCGTGACAAATGGATGCTGAGTGTATAAAACGAAAGTTCAGCTCTTGATTAGAAGCCAGTTGTCATGGATGGAATGCATTATGTACTGCATGTCAGTGTACTTGAGATCCAGCCAGGGAAATATAGGGTTTATGCAAATACATAAAGCAGCAACCACACCAGCAGTCAACAGTGTGGACAACACCTGCTTCTGCTTCATCTTGACTGCTGTCCACACTGTAGATTCACACTGAAGACATCACATACATGAGCAAGATATGCAGATTAATGTGGCAAAACAAAGTTCAAATAGCTAAATATGTGATGTTCTATATATTTTATGTGAAGGGTGGCTGTTCTAGATCATCTCAAATATAAAACTTGAGTTATTTCACACTTTTTTCTTTCATATGTGTCCGTTCATCGTGTTGATGCCTTGAGTGACAATCTGCAATGTCAGCAGTCATGAAAATGGAATAAAATCCATGGCATCAGAAGCATGTGGCCAGCATTGACCTACATGC
This sequence comes from Thamnaconus septentrionalis, assembly GCA_009823395.1. NCBI lineage: Eukaryota > Metazoa > Chordata > Actinopteri > Tetraodontiformes > Monacanthidae > Thamnaconus > Thamnaconus septentrionalis. The sequence continues at coordinate 26,183,902 of CM020504.1, read as the reverse complement.
TTAAATAAAGCTTCAGTAAATAAATACGAGCTTGTCATGTATATGTTATATGTTAGTGCCCTGTCCACCGTTCACTCATGTATTTCTCTTTCATATGATTTTTATTGCCCTTTTACATCTTGGCCAGGGGACTGCAGATGAAAACTAGCATTTTGGCTAATTCGGCCTTTTTTAACCATGTGTATTCATGTGTTTTATAAAATTGTATTGAGCCCTTTCAAAATAAAATGAAAAAATGAAATAAATAAATAAATAAATACATTTTTGACTGGTGGTGTGTGACACCGTACTCAAAGCTCAGTGCACGGCCTTGGCTGGGCCACGTCGTGCACAATACAACACAAAACACAACAAACGCAAAGTGAAAAACGCCGCAGCCGCACAGAGGGCGGCGGCGGCAGTTGTCGTCTCTGCACCTGCATCCGCTGGCAAAGTGCGAAGACAAACAAGTGGTGAAGCCCGCAGGAGCCCAGAGGTGAAGCAGAAAGAAGCCGATTTCATCTCCACTCAGCTTCCTTTCTGGCTGCCTGAAGATTGTGTTGCCTCCCGGGTGAAACACTGAACACACTGATTGGGACTGCGGCGGCGGTCAAGTGACGTGGACTGACGTGTGTGTGTGTGTGTGTGTGTGTGTGTGTGTGTGTGTGTGTTCCGAATACCATTTTCTTTCAGCCATCACAGTGGAGACAGGATGTTGCATTAGGGTTACCATGCACAAACTGTCGTGTGTGTGTGTGTGTGTGTGTGTGTGTGTGTGTGTGAAGTGAATTAAACAGACTGACGGTGCCACATGCAATCTGCTCAGCACATCCTGCTCGGCTCCTCGTGCTCCTGCCGCAACCCGGCGCTCCGGCAGGAAGCAGCGGGTGAACAGGGGGGGGTGTGGGGGGGCCAGACTGACACCAACACGGCCACTGTGATTAAACCAGGCAGAGACGGAGCGAGCGAGCCACAGAAACAATTAGGGGACGAAGCGCGTGATCCAGCGGCGCTGGAGGAGCGAGCGAGGGGAGGAAAAGTTGGCGCCTTCGTGTCAATTCCTGGGGATTAGGAGCCGGATTGAGCGATGCCATCGAGGCCGGCCGAGCGGCAATTTGCTGGCTGCTGCTGCTGCCGGTGCAGGGCTGCTGCTGGAGCGCCGCGTGCCGGCCGGCCAGCCAGCTGAGGCGCCTGATCAACAGCTGCAGCAACACGTGCGCACCAGCTGCTCAGTTTAACCTTTCCGGACTCACTGAGCTGGGCGTACGTGCAACTACAGATTAAACTACCGTGCTGCTGACTCACTGTCGGAAGGGACAAACAGCTACAACGTAGGGCTGCAACAATTAGTCGATGACGTCGATGACGTCGATGACGTCGACGACACAAGTGTGTCGGATGCGTCGTGCGATTGCCGTTGCAAATGTCCGGATGATCAAATCGCACTCCGGCCGCTAATATTTCTACCTGCAGTGCAGTACTGACTCTGCGCTGAGGGTGGCAGTGTCGCTCATTTTTACATCCTGCAAAAAAACAGAAGAAGAAGAAGAAGAAGAACGGCTTCTTCTCTGGAAAGGCTCGAAAACTCCGAGCCAAAGTTTCTCAAGTTTAGGAATATTTCATAGAAGTTACTAGCAGCTAGCATTCCATGGTAGCACTGTGGCGGTAAGCCAACACCTTAAAAAACACCAACAGGAGGCGCCGTATCATCACACACACACACACACCTCAGAGAGGAGTTCACAAATTCACGTCTCTTTTTAAACTATGACACAAGAACGTCAGTGTTTGATTTGCACGTGGGAAAATCATGGAGCCAGCTGCTTAGCTAACGCTAGTTCACTGAGGCCAACGCCACTGTAGTGCAGAAATTAGTGAAGCACAGCTCCTGTCGATACTGGCGTCTATACTTGTATATACAGTACTATACAGGTGAGGTTAAACAAAAGTCTAAAGTGGGAGGTGAACATAAAGATGGTCGTGACTACTCGAAAATATAATGGATAGATTAGTCGACAACAAAGACGGTCGTTAGCTGCAAGATGCTAAGCAGGAAGTGAAGCCGTCACTCCACACTGCTCCGCAATTCAAAATACTGTCGTGACCGCCGTTGCATGATGAGTGTGTATAGAAGAAGAAGAGGAGGATGAAGAAGAAGAAGAAGACCAGGCTTCACAGCACTTAATGAGCTAAACAGTGTCAACAAAAACAACAACAACAACAACACAGTGTGTGTGTGTTGTTGTTTTTTTAGGTGGCAATTTACCGTCATGGTTGTAATAACGTGGCTCAAGTTGCCAGAAGTTGTTTTGTTGAGTCAAAGTTATTTACAGCATCTTAGAAGCAGCCAATGCAACAGACTCACTGCAGTTTGCAGCAGATGGGCCAATCAAAGTTTCATGCTTTTATCATAACATCTTTCCTTCGTTTCTTCACAAAGCAATAATGGTGCTCCTTAGTATACTGTCAGAACCAAGAGGTTTGTTTTTTTTTTTTTGAAAGAAAAAAACAACAACAAGTTGAAGAAAGCCAAACGCTAAATCACAATTAACTCTCAAGCAAAACTCAGAAATCTTTCATATGATAATCAGTATGAATGCACGTGGTGCTTCCCCTCAGTTAGACAGACTAAACAATTGATGAGCTCCCTGGACTACTGGAAGAGACAATGACATTAATTCCAGAACACTGTGAACGTACACGAGATCATCTGCGCTGTCTTGAATACAGGCTGCAGAAAAATGGCCATTTTCTAGCAGACTTTCTCATTATAATTTCCAGAGATCAAATCCTGGGGTCAGCAGGTCACAGTTATTGTTGGTTGCCTTTTAAAAGTGAGGACAAAACAAAGTGTCACAGGTTCATGGAAGAGGATTGGCGCCACAAGAAAAGGAAAAATAAAGTTTTCATTTCGAGAGTAAAGTTCAAATTCGTGAATTTTAAAATTTTGAGATTACTTTTGAAATTTCATCATGAACATGAAAATTTTGAGAATAAAGTCAAAATTTCAAGGTGAGAGTTGCTTGAAGATTAAAGTTGGACGTTTAGTTTAGTGAGTTTATTTCGCTCGTTTTCAATATTGTACATGCTTTCTACATTAAACAAAACAGTACAATAATTATAATAATATACATCGACCAAAAAGGTGTAGGCTGAAGCCTTTGCTTAAAAAAAGTCCAGCCGAGCACCTCCGTTTTCGCCAGCTTCATGTCCTACTTCAAACTTTAATCCTGAAATTTCAACTTAAAACTCGGAGAAGCAAATTTAAAGACAAATTCTCCTCCTTATGGCTGTAATCCTCTTTGGTCCAGGTTGGTGAGGCGCCAACCGTCTAATTTTCTCTGCATTGCCGTCTTCAACGGGTTCTTCTAGAAACTCGCTAGCTGACCCTGCCACATCTTCTTGCTATTCAGAGATCTCTCTCTCTCTCGACAGTGGCATTCTGGGAGGAGACTCGCACGACCTTGACTTGGGGAGGAGGGGCTTTATTTCATGGCAGGACGGCCACTTTTAAAAATGCAGACTAATTGGCACGCGGCGAGCCGGAGGAAGCGGCGAGCTTGCGGGGCTCGGGGGCGGCCTGCCCGGGCCCGATGCTGCCGTGTCGGCCTCACACTGGCATTTAAAACATGAAGCGGCGACTTCCTCTCCCGGAAACAAGCCTTCTTGTACTCTGCATAATCCAAAGGGCAGCTTTTCAGATACAGTACATCCACTGAGGACTGGGCCGCCGGGCCTGGGTAATGCGAACCAACCTGACTCATCCCAAACCAAAGGATCCAAATGCAGCTGATGCTTTCCTTTTTGACATTTTTACCCTCTTACATCCAAGATGAGAGCCGATCTTTGAGGCAAGTCAACGGCAGAGCGATTTCTGCCTCGCTATTCACCGGCAAATGATGAATGGAGAGACGAGGACAGGGCTTTGCAAAATCTAATTTCATTTTTCCACCTTTGTGTATATATGCTGTGCACATACTGGCTATTTCAAACGAGTATGAGGCCAATGTCATGATGAGTGCTGCAGGAGAGGAGCTTTGTTGCATTTTGACACTTTGGTCGCAGTGTCTTCTCCACGTCCTTCTTTTCTCTTTTGTTCCTGCGCTCACTCTGGAAAAGTCTCCTCGCTCCAGAAGCGCATTCTTAAATTCTGTTTTGTGTCTTCAGGTGGCGCTGTGCTTGGTGATATGACGTCCTTTGCTTGATCGCTGTCCATCGCTGGCGGCTTTGCCGCAGCCAGCTCAACGTCTGGGTGTCATGCATTCATTTCAATGCAATGTCGCTGGCAGAAATGATGGTGCTCTGTATTTATTTATTTATTTTTTTTTTATTGATTATCATATTTTCTGCACTGTGCCTGCTGCAGGCAGGCTATTGTACAAACCATTCTAAATATACTACCTGGAATATTTCAGAGTTTTTTTCCTCCCCCATCACGTCTTTTGCTCCACTCTGCTCTGCAAAGCACACATGATGCCTCCGCCCCTGAGCCACCGCCTGCCTGCCTGCCCGCCTGCCTGCCTGACCGCCTGCCCGCCTGCCTGCCTGCCTGCCCGCCTGCCTGCTTTATGATCTATGGGATATATGCATTCATGGCTGTCGGTGAGGAAGGAGTCCTCCTGCATGAAGGAGGCACCCTGTCAGAAACACTCACGTCAAATAGTTCGTAGAAAGAGTTGAATTTAATATTTTTTTGTCATTAATGCTAATTTGCATTTTACAACAAAAACCTCCTTTTGGTTTGTTTGGAAACTCAGAACTGTTTTATTGCAATGAACTTAGTCTATTTATGGGGATAGTTACATACATATTTACATGGATATCTGCATAGTGTATGCATATATATTATTTAGTGTATTTTTATTTTTCTAATTATATGTTTATGTAGATATTTGTGTTTATATGTTATATTAAAGTATCTATCTATCTCTATATATATTTATATGGTATATCTGTGCAGCAATATTTGACTTCTCCCTCCTCCTTTTATTGGAACCATTGTTATAATGTCTTTCTTTTGTATGAACAAATAGTTGCATATATTATGAGTGTTTGAAATAAATGTCTTCAGTCTTCAGTCCCATTGTTCAGATGCAGTCAATGCCTCTCCTGCTCTGAACGTGCGGAGGTTTCTCATTCCTTCTGAAGCACTTTGCCAACGGACCAAACAGGTTTCACGTTTCACACCATCTCTGCTTCAACCTATGACCAGAGTGTTATGAACAGGTGGAGCTGCTCCTCATCCTTCAGCTTCACTCCTCTGCCTAGAGTGACGCAGCAGCAGCAGCAGCAGCAGCAGCAGCAGCAGCAAAGAGTCTTTGGAGACACAAAGCCCACGCGTGTACAGCATTCATTCGGTGGATTTAATTAAAAGTCTTTGTGGAGGAATTACTGTTACACTTGGTCGACGGACCGGACCCCCACCCCTCCCACCGCCCCCGGCAGAGCCACGCAGCTGGTGCGGCCCCCCTGATTGGACCGGACTGAGAGCAGAGCCACGCTGGGAGGTGGTGGACGTCCTGCCGCTTGGTGCTGCTGGTGTCCCACACCTCATAAAATCTGCTGCCACGGCCATCGTTGGCGGCGGCTCCGCCTCCTCCTCCTCCTCCTCCTCCTCCTCCTCCTCGGCCTCGGTGCAGATCCTCTACTGATCCATCATCAATTACGCCGACGGTCATTTAGAGCGGGCGCGAGTCGGCCCCTGGTTCCGGCAGCCAATTCATCCGTGGAGATTTTCAAGTGCAAACTTCACATCGCCAGAACAAAACAAACAAGCGACGCTGAATCCCGGCGGACTGATTCCTCCTGGCGCATCATCACACGGGTTGTTTCCTTTTTCTACTTCTTTCCACGGACCTTCCCAAACTGTGGCACAGTCGCAATCAGAACTATCTTGGCCTGGAACGCAAGCACCAAGTTTGACTTGGATGCTTCGCTGCTGTCTCTTGGATTGACTTCCTCCTCCCAAGCCACTGTGCAATTAGGGTTTTGATGCTGGCAGAACAGCGCTCCATATGGTGCCTTGACTGATGAATCTGTCTGTGATTTTCCTTTGGCTCCTTATTTCTCACCGTCGTCAGGCAGGCAGTCAGTCAGTCAGTCAGTCAGTCAGTCAGTCAGTCAGTCAGTCAGTCAGTCAGTCAGTCAGGCAGTCAGTCAGTGGGAAAAGAAAAAACAACCACAGGCGACAATCTAACCTCAACCTGCAGGCTCTTTGTTCCAGTCCCAGGTTGTGTCTCTGTTGTTGGCTCAGTTGTGCAGTGAGTGTGAGCAGAGGATGGCAGAGGGACGCTGCTGCCTCCGACATCAACAGCGACTACTGGACAACTATTGACCAATCGCGTCCATTCCAGCCGCACCTTCTTCCCACAGGTGACAGCAGCAGCTAATACCATACATATTTGTAACTTTCAAGATTTTTCTCTTTTATATAGTTGCTTCAAAACCTTGCATGCCTCTGCACTATTCTGTATCTTGTCGAGCTGCTGTAAATGCAAATTTCTCTTGGAGATTAATAAAGTATTCATCCATCCATCTATCCATCTATCCATCTATCTATCCATCCATCTATCTATCTATCTATCCATCCATCCATCCATCCATCTATCTATCTATCTATCCATCCATCTATCTATCCATCCATCCATCTATCCATCCATCTATCTATCCATCCATCCATCTATCCATCCATCTATCTATCTATCTATCTATCTATCTATCTATCTATCCATCCATCCATCCATCTATCCATCTATCCATCCATCTATCTATCTATCTATATATCCATCTATCCATCCATCCATCCATCTATCCATCTATCTATATATCCATCTATCCATCCATCTATCTATCCATCCATCCATCTATCCATCCATCCATCCATCTATCCATCCATCATGTCTCATTTCCAACATGACAGAGAGCCACAGGTTCAGCAGCAGAGGAAGAGGGTCTGGTAAGGAGTGCTTCCTACACGACTGTGTCCTAAGTGGCAGGCTGATGACGGTACATTTCAAATCCATTTGAAGTTGAGATTTGATGTGTGTGATATGTCATCACAGGAATATATTCCCTGTTTGAACTGCTCATTGCATGGCTCCATCTGCCCTTCCTGTGTGTTAATGCAAAGCACTTTGAAGAGCATTTTGTGCATCAAAGGTGCAATATAAATAAAATTGTACTTCCTATGAGGTCGATGCTTTTTGGACTCAAGACTTTTAAATAATCAGCCTGGCAATTAATTTAGACTGGTTTAAACTGGTTTAGACTGGCTTAGACTGGTTTAAACTGGTTTAGACTGGCTTAAACTGGTTTAGACTGGGTTAGACTGGTTTAAACTGGCTTAAACTGGTTTAAACTGGTTTAGACTGGTTTAGATTGGTTTAGACTGGCTTAAACTGGTTTAGACTGGGTTAGACTGGGTTAGACTGGTTTAGACTGGCTTAAACTGGTTTAGACTGGGTTAGACTGGTTTAGATTGGTTTAGACTGGTTTAGACTTGTTTAGACTGGTTTAGATTGGTTTAAACTGGTTTAGATTGGTTTTGACTGGTTTAGACTGGTTTAGACTTGTTTAGACTGGGTTAGACTGGTTTAGACTGGTTTAGATTGGTTTAGACTGGTTTAAACTGGCTTAGACTGGTTTAGATTGGTTTAAACTGGTTTAGATTGGTTTAGACTGGTTTAAACTGGTTTAAACTGGCTTAAACTGGTTTAGACTGGGTTAGACTGGTTTAGATTGGTTTAAACTGGTTTAGACTGGTTTAGATTGGTTTAAACTGGTTTAAACTGGTTTAAACTGGTTTAAACTGGTTTAGACTGGGTTAGACTGGTTTAGACTGGTTTAGACTGGGTTAGACTGGTTCTCCTGGCCATTTAGTTTGACGTCCCAACCAAGTAGCAACACTTTGATCTAAGAGAGTTAAAGGTCCAGCGAGTCATGACACCGTGCTTTGTATTTGGGTCAATTGGGTAATTACACACTATAAAGCATTAGTTAAGCATTGTTAAATACTGAACAGTTATAAAAATCAATTGGGAAATAAATGAGCTTATTAATGATGAGTTAAACATTTGTAACTGTTTACAAACTACATACTAATGAGTATTCATGTCGGACACATGCTTCATAAATGATGCATTCAGTATTTATTAATGCTTAGCTCACGCTCAACAGTGTGTACTTTGTTTCTGGATGTTCTTATCTATATGAATATTTATAAGGCGCTGCCTTGCTCCCAATGGGGCTCGGCAGCGCCCTGCATGGCAGCAGCCACCCATTGGTTGCACTATATAAGCGCAGTCCATTTACCACCTACCATATAAAAACACTTCTATCTGAGGGAAAGCTAAATAGCTTGGATTGTACTGTGAATATACACCTTATCAATGAATAACCAACACAAAAACCATAAGTCAGCTATTCCACACTGGACCTCTCAGCGTTGCCTCCTGACCGACTGTCTTCACTGGTCACTGGGCGCAGGCCTCGCCCATCCTGCGCCATCTAGGACCGCACGCTGCAGAAGCTGCACTGTCACGGATGGAGCCGGCAAACAGCTGTGCTCCCGCGTGAGAGGAGCGAGAGGAGCCGCCTTCTGTCTCCGTCCCACGTTGATGTCAAACAATGGAAGACGCGTCAAAGTGGCGCCAGGCCTGAAAACACTGCGGAGCCTCACACACCCAGTACTGCTCAGTGCGATGCCCTCGTTTGAGTCCGTCGCTGGCTCGGCGGCAGCCGTTGGGTCAAATGCGGAGGACAAAAGCCGCATTTGTTGGGACAATCAACCATTATATTCCACACAGCACATTTCCACTCTGGTTTCCAGTGGGCGTTTTGTGTCTTCCGCTTTCCAGAAGACACATTGAACGGATACGATGATCCCTAGAATTGCGCCAAACTTTAAATATGGCAATAAAAAACTGGTGATGGAAACAGCTCAACTTGGGAAAAACAGAATATTTTTTTTTTTTTATCTAAGAGCAAAATAGAGCAACCATTCTGGACAGCAAACGTAATTCTCATAAATTCTCTTGGGACAAAACTTGGAGAATTACAGCTTCGGAGCTTCACACCATTCAATGGAGATGCATGCAAATGGCAATTTTAGTTTGTGGAAATTTTAGAAATGTTGCTTCCATTTTGCAAAAAGCCGAACCAAGCTGATGGTGGTGGTGTGAAATCTAAACGCAGAAGCTGGTTGAATCCTGAGGCGGTGTTTTGATTTGTGGCAGCAAAGTGTTGCTATTTCAGCCGTGTGATTTCTATTCTCCCGCTATTAAAGCTCCTTCGCAGCCAATTACGGCGCCGCTCCATCTCTAGCACGCGGCGGAAAGCAACCCAGGCAATCTCTATTTTATCAAGCACAAGTGTTCAATTCTAGGCGGCGAACTGCTCGTGCCGCCGAGGCAGCTATCTGTCTTTTTCAGCTTTTCAGCTTTTGAATTAACAGCCGTGTGCGACTGCGAGCGCTTTATCGTTTACGGGCAGGCGGTCTCGCCCGGGCACTTTTATCTTACGCTGAGTGAAGCGCGGAGGGTTGTCGTTGACGTCGGTGAGGGTGATGTTGACCACGGTGGTTCCGGTGAGGCCGCCTCTCTGTCCAGCCATGTCTTTGGCCTCAATCACCACCTGGTAGTGCTCTCGCTGCTCGCGGTCCATGTCGCCCGGGCCCAGGGCTGTGCGGATCACACCTGAACAAAGACAAGAGACAGGTCCTTTTGTTTGTCACGCTACTCTTCAGTGTCTGAGTTTCTTCATTTTATAAGCGCTTTTTTTTTTTTTTTTTTTTTTGTCATTAAAAAGAAAACTTGACAGACTAACGGCTCAGGGAGCGTCAGAAAACTTTTGTTTCCAATTAAAACAGATTTTTCAAAAGGCTGAGACTGAGAATTTCTCCACAGGTGTGATTTGTTTTGGTGTGTTTTTTCTTTTTTTTCTTTTGTTCTTGTGCACAAAACAGGGAACAATCACGCACATCTTTTAACCGTTTCATTTGGAAATAAAATACATTCAAAAAAACCCAAAAGAAAACAAGGAACAAAACACTCCTCAGAATTCACTCTGAAGACTTGACCTTGAAGACAGAGTCAGCAGAGGGAAGTGCGTAGAAGACAGGCGACTGTCATCCTCCACTCAAGCAGCAGATCCTCTGCATGTGCGACGCTCAGCACCAAGAGTGAACACTGGGGGGAAAGGAAGGCGCTGCCGCTTGGGGCCGAGTGGATTTCATCTGGACTGGTCTGAACAACACCGGTTAGGACACACACTTTATTTTCACTATGTTCTAATTACCACTGAAGAGCATTGCTGCCATCCTAGGAAAAAAAAAAACAAAAAAAAAAAACAGGGCTCAGTATCAAGTTTATAACGTGAAACTATCACGTTATAGCGTGATAATTTTCACGTTATAACGCAAAACTGAGCCCTGTTTTTTTTTTTTTTTTCCTAGTGTGGCAGCGATGCACTTCCCGGGCTAAGTGCTTTTATTGTATTTGTGCACAGATTATAGAGCTAGATTCAACTAGATTTCTAGAACCCCAAAAGTCCTTTGGGTGGCTGTCCCACTGTGGCTTCCTTTCCAATCAACTCCAGTGGATGCAAGCGCATACCGAACATGTGAAAATCATCCCAGAACAATGTGATAGCTTCACCTTACGGCGTGGATGAGCATTCAGTCCAAAGAGTGGGCAAAGTGAAACCGGTTGCTGCTGTTAAAACGCACAGCATCATCTCACCGACTTCATTCAATTTGAAAAGGGGAAAAAGTCAAGCGGTAATTAATCCCTTTAGTTTCTGTCTCTTCGCAATACGTTTGCGTACGTAGCGCAGCCATTTGGGATTAAAAGTGGGGCAGCAGTAATCTGACGGAGGCTCATTCCCGCCTGTTTGGTGGAGACAAACAGATAAGGGAGATGGGAAATTACTGGAGCGGCTCTCTGAACAGACGGCTCCCTCTTCCCACTAGCAGAGAATGAAGGCTGGAGAGGAACTCGCATCTGATCGGCGCTCGGCTGCTTTTAGCAGCAGCGCAACAATCTGCAGCGAGCGGCTGAGCCAGAGCCGCGTGCTTGCTTTCCCGGACTCGCTCTTTCAGGTGTGCCGGATCAATTGGATGTTGCAACGGGAGCGCAACTGGACTTTTAATCCACTTTATTTGGTTTCTGATGTTGGTCAAGGAATTTAATTTCCTTCAGCAGAAAATGTGATAAGAGGAATAAAGGGTGCTGATAGCCTGACGTGCCTGTTATTGGGGGCGGGAATTCAAATTTGAGGGAGCGACACATGAAATCCAACTCCAGGCAATTGTGCTTCTGTCCTATTTCCTCCTTTTTGAATGTGACTGGTTCTTAGCGCCCACTTACCAGAAGGTATTCGCTCTATATGTAATCTATCTAGATGTGGGCTGCCACTGTGAAATTGCCAGTAGCGGCGGCGCAGCACAGCTGCAGCTGCTCGGTGAGGAAAGCAGTTCAACTGAAGACCAGTGTGGACATAACACCGGTGTTGTGTCTCCTGCTGTTTTGTTATTGTGCGATGAAAGAGGTTAGCCGGCAATTAACCCGCTGAAAAGACTCAGATCGCCCCCTAGTGTTGGGGAGGAGGACACCTTCCTGTCAATAATTCCCCGCTGAAAAGGCTGATATCTCCCCCTAGTGTTGGGGAGGACCACTGAAAGGACTCATATTGCCCCCTAGTGTTGGGGAGGAGGACACCTTCCTGTCAATAATTCCCTGCTGAAAAGACTCAGATCGCCCCCTAGTGTTGGGGAGGAGGAAACCTTCCTGTCAATAATTCCCTGCTGAAAAGACTCAGATCGCCCCCTAGTGTTGGGGAGGACCACTGAAAGGACTCATATTGCCCCCTGGTGTTGGGGAGGAGGACACCTTCCTGTCAATAATTCCCAGCTGAAAAGACTGATATCGCCCCCTAGTGTTGGGGAGGACCACTGAAAGGACTCAGATCGCCCCCTAGTGTTGGGGAGGACCACTGAAAGGACTCATATCGCCCCCTGGTGTTGGGGAGGAGGACACCTTCCTGTCAATAATTCCCCGCTGAAAGGACTCATATCGCCCCCTGGTGTTGGGGAGGAGGACACCTTCCTGTCAATAATTCCCCGCTGAAAAGACTCAGATCGCCCCCTGGTGTTGGGGAGGACCACTGAAAGGACTCAGATCGCCCCCTAGTGTTGGGGAGGAGGACACCTTCCCGTCAATAGTTCCATTTTCTCAGCTGTGTGTAAACTGGGAAAAGGAGAGACGTCCCATTAGACGAGAAAACCAAATTTTGAGCATGAAGTTTTCAACCAAATGCTTCTCTGCTTGGTCACAGCAGCAGCAGCCAATTCCTGTTGGATTCTTCTGTTTTAACAGTCTGATGTTTCGGGACTCATTTGCTGCAGCTCAACAGAGCCGCCGCTGTCGCTTCCATCTCTGCACATGCGGCAGAGATGCGGCGGGCGGCCCGGTGAAACGTGGGGCTTTTCCGGAGCACAGAAACACGGGCTGGGAGGAGCACTAGAGGAACACGCTGACATTTGCCAAAATGCCAGAGCGCTCACTGTCGCAGCTTGCAAAATGACCGGTCAGTTTGACATTGACGGCAGCCAGCATTAATCCCCAGCTACGTGATACCATCAGAGGCGTTGTTACTACAGCTGGCGCTCAGATAAAATGAAATGACGGCAAAAAGCAGAGCAGCAAATAAATAAAAGCCCGGCAGCTAAACTAGGGAACCTGTCTGAGATTCCACACTAAATATTTCCATGCACATGTAAGAAGGAATTCAAAGGTTGAAGGCGTCCACGCTAGTAGAACAACCCAGTGGCCTTTTCCAGACCGCAGTGGCCGGGATGTGCAGAGTATCTGCACTTTGCATTTCATTAGTGGAGCCGACGTGGCTCACGCAAAGGACAAAGATGCAAAGACACAGCGTTTGGATTCACCGGGCTAGCGGGAGCGTTCGCTTCCACCAGGATGCTGTAGTCCAGGTGTGAGGATGGACTTCATTCTGACTCGGGCGAGGAGAAGCCGCTCTCTGCCTGGAGATGTTGCTGGAGCATCTTTGCGTCAGCACTTCGCACACACACCGAGGCAGCGTGGACAGGAGGAGCTTCCCCTCAGCACAGAAGCAGTTCCGCTAGGTAATAATTGAATGGCATATTTCTGACAGCGGCAGGTGATGCATCCATTATTCACCTTTGGTGGAGTCCAGGGCCAATCTCCTGAGCTCCAGGGGTGAGGAGAGTGGTGCAACGGCAACCGTGACGCACGTTCAGATTTGACTTTTTTCAATTTGACTTTTCCGAATTGCAATGGGACTTGTTGAATTGTGAGCAATGCTCTGGGGGAAACGCGCCCACGTGTGACGTCATACTTTGGGCAGCGCGTCCCGTCAACGCGGCCGAGCTCCGGCACCGCTGCGTTTAATGGCCGATGATTCATTCACCTCCAGCATTGGAGAGCTCACTTGTCTGCGGGTGTAAATACGCTGCGCTTTGCCTACGACCCATTCCTCAGCCCTCCCTCTCATGATGCTATCTGCATAATGGACTGGAGGTGGAAGCGTGACTTGGCCCCCCATACCTGAGTTTGGATCCACAGAGAAGTACGGGTGCCCTTGACTGATGCTGTAGACCAACTTGGCGCTGTTCCCGTACATGCTGTCGTCAGCGTCTGTGGCCGTGACCTGGATGACTGATGTGCCTGGAAAGCAGAGGGACACGGACAGCGGAGGTTGGTCCTGGTCTCCAGAACACTTTAAGGGTCTGGGTCTCGGACTCAAGAGGCACTTTCACTGGGTCTGGTCTGGGTCTGGGTCTGGTCTGGGTCTGGGTCTGGGTCTGGACGGACTGGGGATGTTTGATCCAGACCGGTGGAGACTCGGCCAACAGTGTAATAACACGATAATAACAGACAAGTATCCAGCTGCTGGTGTTTTATGCCCTTGGTGACACCCAGAGTGACACCCTGACCCCTTATTCCTAGTTCAATGATTTGTTTTTTTTAATTTAATGAAGCCAAGTTGTGTTTTTAAATGGTTGAAAATAGTTGGCAAAGCAGCAAAATGTTGAAGAAGATGCTTCAAAGACTCCTTGCTGGAAAGAGATGTTGCTGCTCCATTTAGAAGCCAACTGGGATTTAGAAAGACTCTGGTCATTGTTTCTTGGATATATTCAGTCTTGGTCTGGGTCTCGATGCTCTCTGGTCTTTGATAAGGTCTTGGTCTGGCGTTGGTGCCCATTTCCAAATATTCCAAGGGCCCTCGCGGGTCGTGCTTACCGATGTCGGACCTCTCGGGCACGCTGCCGACGTACACCTCCTTGCTGAACTGCGGCTCGTTGTCGTTGATGTCGTGGAGTTTGACGATGAACTCCGTCTCGGGTTCCAGCTTCTGGCCCGTCTTTTTGTCCACCACCGTGGCTCTGAGGACGTAAAAAGCCTTTTCCTCGCGGTCCAGGCGGCGAGTGGCGTGCAGATCGCCGTTAATCTCGTCGAGGACGAAGACGGTGCCGGCCCCTTCGCCCGACAGGATGTACAGCACCTTGCTGTCGCCGGCGTCCAGGTCGGACTGGAGCTGCAAAACAAGCAGACACAAAGCTTCTCTCAGCTGAGTGGCTAAGCAGAGACTCATCGATGCACATAAAGTTCATTCTTATTCCCCCCCCCCCACTTTGCAGACCGTTTCTCCAACAAAGCCTGCTCGTCTCCCACCTACACCAAAGGAAACGAGCAGCTGTGCAGCTAAAAACACCCAGTGGCAAAGTGAAAAAACCTTCTTTCTTCATCCCAGTTTCATTTTCCGACTTTCCCTCATTCACGCGGGTGTTAACGTCACCGCGTTGCACTTGACCTCACACGTGAATGACTCATCCTATATAAGACGGAATGACGAGGCCAAAGATGGACCGGAGCTGTGTTTCAATCCAAAATAAGACACTGGCAGCCAGTAGTGCGGACCCCACCCTATGTCATGCAGGGTCTTTTCCTTCATTCTCATGACTGCTGACCACTGACATTGCATTACATTGTTTCTCACAAAACTACGTATGAACACACGTGGAATGATGGAGGAAACAAAAGTGTCAAATTACTCAAACTCCTTCCATATTGAAATTCTTCCAAATTTCCACCTTTCATGAAGAGCATGTTTAGAGTCATTGAAGGTGTTTTTCTTTGCTGCATGATTCCATACATCTTGCTGATATATTCCATGTCTTCAGTGTGAAAGTTGTGAAGATGATAAAACTTTCCTGACTGGGAGTTTTTCAGTGGCAGGAGGAGGAAGAGGAGGAAGAGGAGCAGCGGGTGGTGGTGGTGGTGGTGGTGGTGGTGGGGGAGGAGTTTTATATAGAACCAGGGGGCAGCGGGGAGAAGAAACGCAGGGGGCAAAGGTCAACTCAAGACTGACAAAGAGAACTGAAACCTTTTGAAGGCAAAGAAGCCCCGACTGAAAAGTTAACAAGAGCGGCAGAACGGCCGAGCTTGCGTTGCTGCGCCTGGAGGAGTAAACATCTATCAGATGTGCTGCTCGCGCTGCCATACCTGCAGCAGCAGCGGCGCTCGCTCGCTCCCTCGCTCCCTCCCTCGCTCCCTCCCTCGCTCCCTCCCTCGCTCCCTCCCTCGCTCCCTCCCTCGCTCCCTCCCTCGCTCCCTCCCTCGCTCGCCTCTCGCCTTTGTCTGCATCTCTTGACCTCAAGTGGCCAGCGGCTCACCTTCCATCCCTCCTTCCCCGCTTCACTCCTCCAGGCCAGGTGTTTGCCGTGTGTGTGTGTGTGTGTGTGTGTGTGTGTGTGCGCGCCCCAAATGTCAGAGCTGCTGACAGGAAGTGCTTTAGGACAGATTCACTGGGCAGTGTTGCAGTTTTATTTAGATAGAACATTTGAAAGACTTCTGTGTTAAACTCTGGCTCCACTCTGCGACTGCATGGAGCCACGTGTTGAATCCAATCACTGAGTAGCAACTGTGGAAACAAGACAATCCTATGTCACAGTAGCTGCGCTTCCGTCACCCCTAGAGTTGTGCAGACCCTCAACATGGCCATAATAAAACCTGGTGGTGGGAACAGCTCCGCTCGGAGAAACCTCTCCAACACGGCTCAAAGGCTTTGAGGCTCTCACCAGGTGGTTTTTCAGACGGATCCATACAGAGGAATATGGCTGAAGTCTCATGGAAAC
Organism: Thamnaconus septentrionalis; assembly: GCA_009823395.1. Classification (NCBI taxonomy): domain Eukaryota; kingdom Metazoa; phylum Chordata; class Actinopteri; order Tetraodontiformes; family Monacanthidae; genus Thamnaconus; species Thamnaconus septentrionalis. The sequence continues at coordinate 26,167,749 of CM020504.1, read as the reverse complement.
ACTTTTTTTTCGCATTGACACGTCATTGGACGAGACGTACGGGGGTCACGTGACCAGTGGACTGACCAGTGAAAATGGCTCGTTACGATTGGACGGAGGAGGAGGAGACGGAATATTTTTCACAAGTCATCAAAGAGCAAAATAAAAGAACCATTCTGCACAGCAAACCGCATGGAAATGCAGATCAATGGCAAAATGTTTTGTACCTGCAACCTCCTCAAGGTGGCGTCTCACTGGGACCAGATTTGACCAGGATTGCAGCTGACGTGCTTCACACCATTCAATGGAAAAACGCCTGCAAGTGGCAACTGCACTTTGTCCAATTTTCTTTTTTCTTTTTTTTTTTTTTTTTAATATTGCATCTTCAATACACAGCGAGATCCACGAGTGACACAAAGAGCAAAACTCAATAGAACAACTGGGATGCATGCAGAGTCCTTCAAAACTGACTCTGCTCTCCACACCTCCAGAAACACGTTTGCAGGCTCACAGCCTTTTCTCGCCTCTCTCTCTCTCTCTCTCTCTCTCTCTCTCTCTCTCTCTCTCTCTCTCTCTCTCTCAATAAAAAAAAAGGTCTAAATCAGCAGGCATGGCCGGTTGGAGTTTTGCTGGGCTGTCACTGAAAGGATTTTCCTTTCAACTTAATATCTCGGCTGCCGCAGAAGAAGCCTTGTTCCTCCCAGCCGAAGAAAAGTGCCCGGTCCGAGGTCTGCTGAGGCTATTGATGCCATGACAATGCTCTGCCTTTCAACCTTTGCCTAAATTCAGCGCTGCTTATAAATACATCCGCTACCGTTCACTTTAAGTCCCATTAGGAACCATTTCCTCCCCCCACGCACTTGCTGACTGAACAGCAGCCTTTGTGCAAAGGAGAGAGCGCACACAGCAGCAGCAGCAGCAGCAGCAGCAGCAGCAGCAGCAGTTTGAGGTGATGAGTGACGGCACCGCTGTGTGACGGTGCGGCTGCTGCTGCTGCTGCTGCTGCTGCTGCTGCTGCTGCTGCTGGATTCACTGAAGCACGAGGTCGGAGCACCAAACTGGACCGCACACAGGTCACATGCTGGGACCATCATGCATCAGTGTAGGCCAGCAGTCGACAGTCCGGACCCACCTGCTGCTTGTTTATCTGGAGGATAAACAACTGAAGTCACACTGAAGACATCAACTATGTGAGCGAGATATGTGGATTAATGTGGCCAAAGAAAACAATGTTCAACACCTCAATATGTTGCATATATTTTCTATGAAGGGTGGCCGTTCTGGATCATCTCAAATATAAAACTGGTTGAATCCATATTCCAGATGTGTTCATCGTGGTTTTGAAGCCTTGAGTGCTAATCTGCAGTGTCAGCCGTCATGACAATATAAGAAAAAGCATGAAATCAGAAGCACGAGTCCAAACCTCTGACTGCTAGTCTGTGCCCAACATTTATTTTTTTTTATTTCATTGACCTCACTGTTTCTCACTGTCTGCATGAGAGAACAATACGGGTCTCGCGTGTAGTCGAGCTGCCATCTTGCACATGGCCTTCTTCAAGGAAGCCCACCTGGCGGTGGCCTTCATGCCTTACGTGCTGTCAGGTGACTGGACCTTCAAGGACCGCACATCTGTCAAAACCGTGGCAGTGGGGTCACAGATCTTCCCTGAGAACTCTGAAGGTTGAACAGCTCCTTGTTGGCGGCCGCGCTCTCTGTTTGGCTTTTTTTTTCAAAGAAGCTTTCGTGTCTTCCACACAGAGACCCCCCGTGGCAGCAACTCCACCCAGCCTCACTCCTCCTAATATTCAGGAGGAGTGCTGGGAGACTGTGTGTGTATCACTGGTTAAAACAGAGAGAAAAGGCCCTCAATTAAAATGGACCGTGAGCATGCCATTAGCTTTGTGCGGGTCTCCTCCAGTGGAGAATAATAATGATTTGAGTGAGAGCTCAGTCTGCGGCTCAGCCCGGCCGGACACTGCGCTGCAGTGGATGGTTCCGGGAACGGCCACGCCGCTCTGCTGAGACCGGGGGTATAATTAGACGCTTCCACACCACCAACACTTTTCAAAGACTGCAAAAAAAAAAAATCTAGTTTTTTTCCTCAGGGTCTTCCTGGCTCACTGCAGATAACCTCATCCCTCCACACACACACACACACACACACTTCACCACACATAAAAGAAAACATTTCAAATCAGCAGTGTGGACGGATGGGTCACACTTCATCCGTCTGCTTGTGGTGTCGAAGCAGAGAGAGGAGTCAAGTCAGTCAGCTGCTGCTGCTGCTGCTGCTGCTGCTGCTGCTGCTGCAACCCACCAGGTCGTCTTGTCACTCTAATCCGCCCCCAGCCCCTCCCCACCCCTACCTCACTTCACCACCGCAGCTTTTCAATGGACGCATTAATGCAGGTTCAGAGTGACGACAAAACACAAAATCGTTGTGACAACGCGGACCAGCAGTCCAACAGTTTGGACACATGCCTCTGACTCAATGACTGCCGATTGTCACTCAAGGCATCAGCGCTATGGATGAACACACCTGGAATATGGATTCAACAAAAAAAGTGTGAAATAACTTCAGCGAGTTTTATATTTGAGAAGATCTAGAACAGCCTCCCCTCATAGAAAACATGTACAACACAATGAGGTGTTTTAACATTTTTGTCACTTTTGCCGCATTAGTCCACAAATCTCGCTCATATGTTTGATGTCTGCAGTGTGGACAGGAGTCCGGATAAAGCAGAAGCAGGTGGTGGCCAAACCGTTGACTGCTGGAGTGGTCGCTGGAGAGCTGAACTGTAGTTTTAAAGATGCCTAAAGCACGACGGCCAACCTTGATTCCTATTATTATTATCATTAGTAGCAGTTGTAGCATTATTATCAAATGGTGCAGGGACTTGACTCAATCCTAATTTCTTTAGTTGCGTCTCCTAAAACCAGCAACATTCCAACCTTGCACTGTGGTTGTCATCATTAGTGGTGGTCAATGTGTGTTGCTGCCACCTACAAATCTTTTTTATTTGTTCATTTTATTTCATTCTTTTTTCGAGCATACAAAGAAGGAAAAGGGAAATAAAAACATGCAATGAAAAAATATGTTAGCCTAAAACTCAATGAAAAAACAACAACAAACCTACTGCTATTCACAACGCCCTTTAGCTGCTTCTAATTGCCGTGCTCAAGAAAAAAAATAAAAAATAAAATAATAAAATAAAATCTCAAAGTGCTGAAGTGCAGAGCATTGACACATCGCCATGCAAACCATTCACAGTTTCACATTCACCAAAATACTCCTGAGAGATCTTTTTTATCAGGACGACATTGAAAAGCATTTTTTTTCAGTGATGTGGACGAATCAACATCCTGGTATTGCTCAAAGTAAAGTAGCCATGAGGCATAATGTTAGACTACGGAAGCGTATTGCATTCACTTGGCAAATAAAAAAAAAAAAAAATCTGTTTTTCAGTGAAATTATTTCTGTTTTTCGTGCAAATTTTCTTTCCGCCCTATTTTCCCGAGTTTAGAGAGCGTCGGAAACAATGGCATCCATTCTTTCATTGAGAGCTTAGATATAATGGAAGCAAACATGGCCAGCTTGTTCAGTTCAACCAAATTCTATTTTGCCATGGGTTTAAGACACTGGGAAATAGTCCTGTCTTTAAGTGACAGGTAGCGATAGAGAGAAGAAGGTGAGGCACGTGAGGGACAGGCGCATGTGTCACCACCGTAGAGCACAGACTGTTTTCTCCTGGGATTCTGAAATTAAAAAAAAAAAAACGGGGCTGAAAAAAGGGGAAAAAAATGACTCAGGAAAACAAAAAATATTAGCACGAAAAACAGAAACGATTACACTGAAAAACAGATATATTTTTTTTTTTTTTTAATAATTTTTCCGTATTAAACAACACAATGACCAATAAAACATCATGTGAAGCGAGGCCACGTTCTCTACGTGCACACTGAGCTCAGATCCAGGTATGGGGATGGAAGTCGTGCCCTCCGGCCCCAAACCAACAGCCAGCAGAAGAGCTGCACTGCAATAACAAAAGCATCGCAAAGAAAGAAGGAAAAAGTCATCGTTCCTTCCTTCCCGTTTTCACCTGAGAAACACAGACGCGCCACGCCGGCAGAGCAGATGACGTACAAACCATCGGCTTGCGACGCAACTGCAACACAAATCCCGGCCAATCAGAGCGCAGGACGCAGAGGAGAGCGCTCAGTGGTCCCAGTTTCCATCCAGCTGTGAGCCAGACTCCACCCGTCTCATCTTCTCACTCTTATTCACCACCACTTCCTCTTCTCCTCGCTAACGGCCCCCTCCACTGCCAACGCCAACGCCAGCTGCGTTTCCATTGGCGGTTTTTCCGCAAATAAAAGCGACATTTCGGACGTTTCCACAAAGTAAGAATGGCGATTTGCGGCTGTTTCCATGGACTGGTGTGAAGCGCGGCTGCCGTAACTCTGGTCAAATCTCGCAGGAGCCGTGAGCTTTTCTCAGGTTTGCATTTGTTGTGTCGTCCAGGATGGTTGTTATGTTTTTCTCTGTGATTACTTATAGAAAAATATTCCTCGTTCTCCTCCTCCGTCCAATCACAACGCACCATTTTCACTGGTCAGCGAACTGGTCACGTGACCCCGTACGTCACGTCCGCTGACGTGTCAATGCGAAAAAAGTGTTTCCGTTTGTGAAATTTCAGCGTGGCCTTGATTTGAATTGTGTTTTGTGTGACTCCCATCCTGAGGCTGTTACCCACATGCTTTGGAAATGTATGTATATACGCGTACATTTATATTAGATAACATATGCTGTGACTTTGCAACAGAATGCTTCATCATCAACCGGATAATAACCCTAGCAAACTTCTATATTCATAAATGCAAGTTTGTTAAGTCAAAGCCTGTTTTTTGTGTCTTTATGAAGCAACTGCAGATATATTTCCAGTCAATAGCTGCTGCTAAGAATGAGAAAGCACTGAAAAGTGAATTTATGCTCCCACTTGAACATCTTCATCTTTAGCTAATTGCTCTGTAACCCTGGCGTCCTCTGGCTTTTTCTTCTTTTTTTTCTCTGTGTCTTATTGTTTGCCTTTCATTTATTGATTTTTTTTTTTTAATTGCCATTAATGCTTTTATTTCTTTGTCCTTGTGCAAAGTATAATTTGTCTCCTGTTATGTGTAAATTCTAAAGTTTGTGAATTTAATAAAGATATTAAAAAAAAAAAAAAAAAAAGTGTTTCCATGAGACTTCAGCGATATTCCTCTATGGATGCGTGTGAGAAACCACCTCATGAGAGCCTCAAAACCTTTCAGCCGTATTGGAGAGGTTTCTCCAAGTTGATCTGTTTTCAATCATGGCCATATTTAGGTTCCGTGCGATCCCAGGGCGCGATGGAAACGCAGCTCGCGCTGCAAAGTTGTGCGACGGCTTCGACAATGGGAAGAAAACACGCGTTCGCCTGCGCCGTTCTTCCTCCCCTCCACCCGCCCTCCCTCCCCGCTTTTGATCCTCGCTGCCTTTCCTCTCCAGCGGTGTTCAGTCTGATTCCATCTGTCAGTCTGCAGGGCTGCAACACCTCCGTGCTTCCACCTAACACGAGCCGACGAAGCCCGAAGACATTCCAGCGCGGTGCACTTCCAGAGGCCGAGTCTGCTTCCTGGAGTCCTTCTGTGTCCCAGATCGCCGCCGCCGCCGCCGCCGTATCTCCACCGCGCTGCTGTCGCTTACACCCCCCCAATCCCCCCTTCACGCTGCCAGTGGTACCACATTATTCCGTATCACTGACACACCTTTTTGGCTCGCTGCTATTTTGAACTTTTGTGGGAAAGCCCTGCAGTGGTGCACTCGACTGGGGTGCTTAGATGCCGAGATCCGGGCTTACAGTCTTGCGCTGCTGTGACTGGTTTCTTTGTGCCGGTGACTTTGCCGGGGGATTTATTTTTAGTTTATTTTCAGCCCCTTTTTGAGTTCCACGCAGGACTGGCACGTTGCACACAACAGAAATACACACACACACACACACACACACTAGCAGTCGCAAGCGTGGATGCAGCTTCTCAGGCAATTCTGTTGTTTTTTAATCTTTCCAACTTTCTTCTCCACTGCAGATAAGACGCTGAAGACATCAACTGCATCAGCGAGATATATGGAATCATGCAGCAAAGAAAAAACACCTTCAATGACTCTGAACATGCTTTTATGGAAAGGTGGCTGTGTGGAAGAATTTCAATATAAAAGGTGTTTTGAGTTATTTGACGCTTTTACCGTTTCCTCCAATAATTCCATGCGTAGTTTTGATGCCTTCAGTGACAAACCGCAAGGCTAATAGTCATGGGAATGAAAGAAAAGACATTCCACTCATTGGGTTAGTCCAAACTGTTGACTGCTACTGTAAATATATTTATATATATATATATATATGTATCTACACTGCGCTATTGGGAGAGACCTTTATCAGAATTTGTCCACCAACAGCGTCTGAGAAAAATGAGCATTTTCAAAATTGTTCAGACTCTAAAATGTCTGCGCCAGAACGTCAGGAATCAAAACACGCCATTCATGTGTTTGTATGACCATATATCACCGGATGTATGACTGCATCACATCCCTGCCAATCTAAAAACAAAAAAAAAAAACTATATAGTTGTCACGACTATCAACCACTGCAGCTCTGCCAGCTTTGCTCAGCCTGCACTTTAATAAGCCAACAGGCAGTGGTCTCAGTATTAAACAGTAAAACTACCACTAACTACCACTGTGTCCAGCCCGTCGGCTGAGGAGCCAAGTGTCCGTGTTTGGGTCTCTCCTCTACAGCTTCATGTACCCACAGTTTTAGAAGCTCAACCCCAAAAAAGCCCTGTAGGTTTTGTTGCCTCTTATTTTGTGAACATTTTAGCCTTGGATGCAAGTTGACAAACAGCCAAAGCATTTTTTTTTTGCTCTCAGGGTCTCCAACAAGATTCACTTTATGTATTTGCAACATGCTTTTTTTTTTTTTTTTTTTTTAAAAAAAAATGGAATTTGTACATTGTGCTTGAGGTACAGCACGTTCAATACATTCATTTGAGTGTGTCGCCGGCGTTCAGACCATCAATAATAACTGCAGCCATAAATGTAGCCATTTATTTTATGAAGCGCTGCAGGAAATACCACAATGCGCACGGCTAACGACCCTCATTTACAATGTGCTGAGCAAGAGCTAGCATTTTAAAATACATCTTCTGCCTCCTGCCCAGTTTGAGATGCTGCTGGTGCAGGACCTCCCTCACAGTCTGCACACCAGCTCCCACCGGAGCCATCACTGAGGAACATCCCTCTAGTTTGACCCAGTAAAAATTGGGAATTTTCTGATTGGATACACACTGAAGACGTCCACAGACATTAGTTTTAAAATAGTTTTTTTTTTCCCTCACAGTTTGGGCTGAAAGCCAAGCAGGAGATGGTGAATGAGTGTGAAAGGGCCGTGGCTCGGTCCTCTCGTGTCCACGTCCCCGCTGCCGTGCCCTGGATTCTTAGCTGTTGGCTGTCAGTTAGCGCTGCCGTCCACCGGCAACACAATCACTTTCCTCGCATGGCCTCCAAACCAACCGTCCCACAGTGGCAGAGAGCATTTCTCTGCTTTTTAAGGGCAACAAAAAAAAAACAAAAACCCAAACCCAACATTCACAGGAAGCGGCGCAAACATGAGAGGATTTCAGCATCCCAGAGGGAGCGAGTCACAAGTTGTTACGTCCCCGCCGCCCACGCTCCACGGGTATTCTGTGCAAACACTGAAAATGTCACCGGTGGTTTGTCCGACACGAGGGCGACAATGTTCGACTGCGGCCCCAACAATGAAAACTGGGTTTCTTCCTCTCATCGTCTTCTTTTTTCACCCTTCTGAGTGTTTTTCATTCATTGTCCTCAGTGTTTTATTCTTTGCATTTCTCCATTCCGAGTGTTTTTAGTGAGGAACTACCTCAAGCAAAAATCGTTCCGTGGGGTCATCGTGACAAACGATCTTGAATCTTGGAAAAAAAATTTGGAACAATGCAGAATTTACAGACAATATATTTTTATGGGACTCAATGGCAAACATTGCATCTATCTGTCTGTCTGTCTGTCTGTCTGTCTTTCTGTCTGTCTATCTGTCTGTCTCTGTCTGTCTGTCTGTCTGTCTGTCTGTCTGTCTAGCAGTCAACAGTTTGGCCACATGCCTCTGATTTCATGGCTTTTCTGTCATTTTCATGACTGCTGACACTGCAGATTGTCACTCGAGGCCATCAACACTATGAACGAACACACATATAGAATATGGATTAAACAAGAAAGTGTGAAATGACTCCAACCAGTTTGATATTTTAGATGATCTAGAATAGCCACCCTTCATATAAAACATTTAGAACACGACATATTTAGGGATTGACAATTGTTTTCCTTTTGCCACATTAATCTGCATATCTTGCTCATCATGTGATGTCTTCAGCGTGAATCTACAGTGTAGACAGCAGTCAAGATCAAGAAGAAACAGGTGGGTCCAAACTGTTGACTGCGAGTGTAGATATTTAATACTAGATGGTAATATATCTACATTAGCCTCAGTGCTGCTGTTATATTCAGTGGAGAGGAGGTGGTCAGTAGAAGCTCCGCCCCCTCTCCCTCTCTCTCTCGCTCCCTGTCCCTCTCTCCCTCCCTCTCTCTCTCTCTCTCTCTCTCTCTCTCTCTCTCTCTCTCTCTCTCTCTCTCTCTCTCTCTCTCTCTCTCTCTCTCTCTCTCTCTCTCTCTCTCTCTCTCTCTCTCTCTCTCTCTCTCTCTCTCTCTCTCTCTCTCTCTCTCTCTCTCTCTCTCTCTCTCTCTCTCCGTCTCTCCCTCTCTCTCTCCCCCTCCTCACTGTCGACCCCACGGAGTGAATCGCTGCTGACCTGCTGTGAGCTGCGGGGCCGCTGGGCCGCACGCTCCACACTCTGCCGCGTCCTCATTAACACATCCACACAGCTGAGGAGCGCAAATATCACGCCAAAATACTTATAGACACGCCGCTAATGGAAACAGTGGCACCAGCAACACCGCTGTGAACGCTTCACACTGCCACTGAAAGAACAGACACTCACCCACCGCCTCCTGAAATACACCTTCTGCCGCCCCCGCTTTGCTGTGTCGCACTGCTCTTCTCATCAAACACCATCAGACATAAAAACAAATCCTATTCAACCGTCCGCATCATTGGGGTCAATATTCCATTTGTTTGGATTCAATTTGCTCCATTAAGGAAACATTGGTGTTTAGATACCAGATGTTGAAGCGATGGAGAACCAATGAGTCAGAAACAAGAGGTGACTTCTAAATATGTTCATTACAAGGATGACCTTTTGACTGTAGACCCTGGGCCCCCATCTCGTCTTCTCAGGCTTTTCCTCTGCTCTTCACCCTCCACTCACCCTCTGCTGGATACAGCTGCTTTCCTGAGCTAAGTCAGCTGCTGTCTGTGAAGGTTCTCAGTCCTCCAGGTCATCTTGAGGTAGAAGGGTTGAGCCAGGGCAACGACTGGACTTGTTTTGTGGGTTAGGGTTAGGGTTAGGTCTCGCTAGTTATTTATATTAATGCTGGACTATTTCATCCATGTGTACACTAGCAGTCAAAAGTGTGGCCACACCTGTTTCTTCTTTATCTGGACTACTGTAGCTACACACTGAACAACATTAAATGTATGAGCAAGATATGTGGAAAACTCTTCAATACCTGTGGAGGTATTTCACACTTTTTTGTTTCATACATATTCATTATGTGTTCAACCATAGTTTTGATGCCTTTAATGGAAATCTAGAGTCTAAAAAAACAATCATGATTATGAAAGAAAAACCATTCAATCAGAAGAATGTGGCCACATTCTTGACTGGAAGTGAGGGTGGATTAAAGAGCACTTTGAACTATAAAGGTTACACGGTGCTTTACATTGGAGCCAAATTAGAATTTCACAAGTAAAGAATCCCAAGGCATCAACAAGCATCATGAAATGAACCCTGAGATCTGAAGCCGCTTGCCCTGGTCTGCTGTTTATATCAATTATGAATGAAAATGGATTGCGTCTCCGTTGCATCAACAGTCACCGACAAACTTGCTCAAATTCCAATTCAACCCAATGATGATAGAGCGTCACACTCACAGTCCTGACTGTGAGGTGATAGCAGGCAGCCCCCACCCCGGGCTCCTCACCAGAAGACAATGACGAGGCTGCAACTGGGACCCCTCGTTCAAACAGAGTGCCGGTAGTTCCAGGACCACTGTCGCCGTCAAGCCAGAGACACAACAGCAACACTTCCCTGGATACTAGAAGAACCTGCCGGGTGCAAACTGGGTGGGTCTCAAGTACTCGGCTGGACGTGGTAACCCAGCAAGACGCGTTTCAGCTTCTCTCACTAATTATTATTACACATCACAGCTCCAGTGTGTACTCGTTGGAGAATTTTAGGAAGAAACGGCAACATCAAGTGGTTACAGTTTAGACTGCAGAGCTCTTTCACTCATGTGCCCCTTTTAGGGACTCTGTAGCCTCCCTCTCCTTAGCTTGCCAGTGAACTACGGTGGCCTGCACATCTAAACCTGGATACCTCGTCCATATATAGAGATTTTTTTTCCCATGACATTGTATATTTACGAACACCTCAAAGTATGGACCGTACAGTGAAGAAGAACATTGCTGTAGTTACTGAAGAAACGTTCAAGTTGAGGGAAGCTAAACATCATTGCAGGGGGCTGCTGATGTTTTCAAACAAGCGCAGCGAGAACGAAGGTGAAATACAGACGCGTGTCAGTGTTGGGAGTCGAACTGCGTGATTCTCTTTTGGAATTTCAAAAGACTTTAAAGCGTAAAATGAAAGACGAGATGGAAAAGTCAACGTAAATGTATGAATGTGGAAGAAAGTGCATTTGTTTTCCTCATTATAAATAAAGAAATTATAATTCTTGTTTATCCGTGATTGTTGACGATCGTGGAAGGCACAGAATAGGCAGAATCAAGTCTCGGCCTTCAGCCGGCTCCTTTTCTGGTTGCACATGGTGATCTTCTCCTGTGTTCTACAGTTCTAAAGAC